>JAMQGT020012599.1:0-113452 GCA_024447675.2 Pterophyllum scalare | reverse complement strand
TATGTTATGTTATAACTTACTTGGACTACGTTAGTATTGCTGTGGATGCCAGCATCTACAATTTTTTTGCATGTCAAAGAAGTCACTGAATAATCAAACCTAATGCCCATGTCATATAAATGCAGCTTTCAAAATCACTAACAACTTAGTAGGCCGAGGTATAATAACTATACGTGGAACCACTGCTTTGTAATTAATAAAAATATCTTGCATCGAGAGTAGTTTGCATTTTCTCCCTGTGTCCGTGTGGGTTCTCTCTGGGTACTCTGGCTCCCTCCCACAGTCCAAAGACATGCATGTCAGGTTAACTGGGGATTCCCATACCTGTGATTATAAGTGTGAATGGTTGTCTCCCACTCTGTGTTATCCCTGCAATAGACAGGCAACCTGTGGAAAGTACCCTGCTTCTTGCCCCATGACAGCTGGGGTCTGCAGAAAATCCCTGCACAACCAAGAAAATCTTGCATCATTTGTACAGTTTGGACACACTCACCCATTCGTATGAAGTCTCAAGCCATCAGTCAAATTTGTGTCTCAAATTAGACACTCTATTTGGTCCTTTTATTATATTTCATGCTTTATCTGAAGAAATGTTTTCATTGTGTTACGTGTTTGTACAGTGTTGCATTCTGTTCTGTTGTTTGTATGTATGCCACAGGCCTTGATGCGCATCTTCCTCAGTTATCTGCTAGAAAGCTACATTATACTGCCAAAAACATTCGCTCATCTGCCTTCACGCACATATGAACTTGAATGACATCCCATTCTTAATCCATGGGGTTTAATATGATGTCGGCCAACCCTTTGCTGTTATAACAGCTTCAATTCTTCTGGGAAGGCTTTCCACAAGGTTTAGGAGTGTTTCTGGGAATTTCTGACCATTCTTCCAGAAGCACATCTTTGAGGTCAGGTAAGACCTCATAAATGGAGAAGAAGGCCTGGCTCACAGTCTCCACTCTAATTCATCACAAAGGTGCTCTGTCAGGTTGAGGTCAGGACTCTGTCCTCAGGCCAGTGAAGTTCGTCCACACCAAACTCGCTTTATTTTATACACCTGTGGCCATGGAAGTGATTGGAACACCTGAATTCAGTGACTTGGATGGGTGAGTGAATACCTTTGGTAATATAGTGAATGATAGATGCTGTGTCCATCAGAGAAGCCTAACAGCTAGTTTGGCTGCCGGCTGCAGTTCACATTTTTTTTTACTGACAGAGTTGCTTTCCAGTTATTGGGGAAGTCATTGTTAACATTGTTAGAGGTATTTTTAAAAATCTAATTTTATAGAAATAAGCACTACAAAGATCAGCCTAGCATACTGATCCTGATGTCTGTTTTCAGCAGAGACTGCAATGTGACAAAACAGTAACCATCATCAGGCCAACGCTGATAGCCACTGGCTGCACAGTCAATTCACAATTGCTGTATCTGATGTTAATGCATGAGCTGCCTTATTAGAGTTGACTGATGACTTATGTATTTGAAAATAGCTATGAGAGGTTATATTATTTACTGCTTAAATAGTATTAAAATAGATAATATTAGCTTCATCTCAGTAAGGCTATTCACCTGCCCCCTTACTCACAAGGGGTCACCACAGCAGATTCTATAAGTCACAGTTCTACAAGGACAGACAACAGGATGCAATATCCCTCTACAACCACACATCATCTATACTATAATTTCTATTGCCATTTTAAAGTCATTTGGAGTTTTTGTGAGTATGCATATTCTCCCTGTGTCTGTGTGGGTCTCTCTGGGTGCTCCGGCTTCCTACCAAAGTCCACAGACATGCAGTTAGCGGGTTAGGTTAATTGGTGATTCTAAATTGCCCATAGGTGTGAATGTGAGTGTGAATGGTTGTCTGTTTCTTGGTGTTTGCCCTGGGACAGACTGGTGACCTGCCTTATGACAGCTGGGATAAGCTGGATGGACCCTGAATTGGATAAGTGGAAGAAAATGGATGGATGGATAATAATAATAATAATAATAATAATAAAAAGAAGAATGGAGCTGCAAAAAGGACAAACTGAAGAGACAACAGGTTATAATTAGAGCATTTATGTCTAAAATATATAAAATTAAATGTTTTTAAGCCTAATTATATTCACAACGTGGTTGTGTTTTCACGCAATAACTAGATAAGTGAAATATTTGTTGCTGTAAGAGCTCTACAAAGAAAAAAAAATCGAAACTACTCTTAGCTGAAGTGCACCCCGAGATTCAGACTTACGGGGGTCCATTTCAATTAGTGGGATCTTAATCAACCGGCACACAGGCGCAGCAACTAGATATGTATATATGGTATGATTATAACGCATTCACATTCTGGCCCACAGTAGAAGTTTGTAAATGTTAGGGCCCACTGAGATGCTGTAATCTGACCCACGGGGCTGGTTTCTCCCACAGACCGCCTATTTCCTCCAACCAAGACGCGACGACAAAGTATCGCCTGTTCATGGCACGATGAAATGAGGTGAAAGGTGTTCAACATGAGGACCCCTCTCTCATACCCCTCGTGGTTAATTTAAACTCTCTGTCGTGCTCGTTTTAATATTTCTGCCCTGTTTGTTTGATTTATTTATTTTTTCACCCAAGAGTAACTCTCCTCTGTTGTTTGCTCACTAGTCAGGGCGCGCACCGCGGAGCTGACACCTCAGACGTCTCACTTACTTGATGACTTGAATCAGATAATCGAGTTTCATCGATTTAAGCCCTCGCTCAGACTAACGCTGCACGGCCCCATTAAAAAGGGGACACATGGCTGCAGCTGCTGAGAGGAGATGTTCCTGTCTAACCTGTGCTGCTGAGGTTAATGATTTGCTGGTTATCTCGTACTTAGTACTTGAGCGTGGAGTTTGGAGTCTGCCCTCCCCTTCGATAAAACATAGTAGAAGAAGCTTTGGAGCTGCTTTGCCTTTCTTTTTTGGCCCTGCGGTGCCACTTCATCCACTGACTTTTTTTTTCCATTCATTTGGCTGCTGCGAGAGGACACACAATGCTGACTTTTGTTGTGTTCTTGATTTGTGCAGCCTCCTCCGCCTCAGCTTCTGCTAAAGGTGAGTTGATGCTTTTTTCTGAGGGGACTTTGGGGTGTTTAGAGGGAACAGGAGTTTTTTAGTTTTTTTTTTTAGCAGTTAGCTATAGTGAAGGGTGATTGAGTTATTCGGGACTAGAAGATAGCTACTTTATCTTGATTTGGAGTAATGGGTCAAAACTTTGACATTTTGCTGTTGTCTTAAGGGGTCTACAGAAAAGATATGTTGGGAAAATTATTGCTGGTCTTTCTAAGTTGTTTATGATCTTGATGGCTCTGAGACACTGAAACTTTCAAATCCACAAATGAATGAATCCTCCACATTCAATATCAGTGGAGTGGCTTCACATGGTGCTGTTTGGTGAAATCATCAGCTGATAAGAGGTGAAGAGGTAAAGCATGTAATATGTACTATTTCTAATGGTGATAGGCTTCAGATGGCTCTGAAAGATCCTTCTAGTTGTGACCAGTGAACAAACGGATCCACAAACCGATCAAGTCAGCTTCGGGGTGCACAGTGACCAGTGATGAAATCAAGTACTGACACGTCAGTCTGTCTTCCCCGGTGGACTGATGTCATATCTAACTGAAAGGTTGTCACTAATAGAGCCTGGCAGAGAGTTTTATCTTCTCTCACTTGGAACACACCCAGTTAAATGACCGCTGATTGAATCATAGCAGCTCTACAAGGGGAAGAATCTCATGACTATTTTGTGCATTTATTGTAGTGAATTTGTTACAAAATGTAGATGAATAATGTGAATGTTATTTTATTTGGATACAACTTATAAATGTAGAGATGCAAAATATGTCTTTGGCTTCCCACAAACCTAACCTATTGCGTTATTGATGTGATTTTTTGATAAACATCCTCAGCTTACCAGGAAAAATTTGGAGCTTCAACAAGGAAAGATTTTCAAAACAGTCACCGCTCACAGATGTATTCTCCTAAAAATAACAAAGACTCGACTGCTGCAGCGATGGATAATAATGATAATAATTATAATAATAACAAATAGCCTGAGTTGAAAGTCTTTTCATAGATGACTGATTTGTTGTGTTTCCTGTATTTCTTCAGGTGCTGCTGCTGGACCCCGGCTGAACAACACCCAGCTGTACAAATTCAGCTATACCACTGAGGTCCTGGTAGACAGAGCCAGGGGGTCAAAAGAGGGCAGTGGTGGCTACAGGATCTCAAGTGATGTGAATGTTAACCTGGTTTGGAGAGATCAGAGCAACAAGGATGACCAGCTGATTCAACTGGCAGTATGTGGACCCAAATATATGCTGAGAGAGAACAGGATGTGATTATATTGTACATTTATTTAATGTTAAATCAAGTTATAACTCTAACTACAAATGCATTTTAATGAAACTCATACTCAAGCTTGCGTGCTTCTTTCACTACTAGCTTGTGATATGCTGGCAAGGCAAGCAAAAAAGGATGTCAGGTTTTTGTTGGAATTAATAAATCTCTCTTTAACAGATCTCAAATTTGAGGATAGAGCCTGTGTCTCCCAGATCAGAGAAAAAGAACATCCTACATGGATCCACAACTGAAAGCATTTTGGGGAAAAACAAACTAGCAGCTCTAACAAAACCTTTCTTGGTGCATCTAAAAAATGGAAAGGTAAGAACATTAACGCTGCCACTGTTATACCTTCAGTCTTAGCCAGTGAACATCAGAGTAGTTTCTGATCTAACAACATCAGCATTTTCTGAAAGTCAGTTGTTTTTGTTCTTTCTTTTAAAAGGAAGACATGCTGAGTATACAGTATATAAGCAGTGACAGAGAGTCAGTAGTGTCCTCGCAGCAGTCCCATCACTGTTGTTGTCATCAGAGAGTTAATGAGCTTACTTTGATTATGATAAAGTGATGATGCTGGCAGCGGAAATACCAGACAGATGTGCGTGTGTGTATGTGCAAAGGTCGGCTGGTTCAAAGGGTCAGTAAATAAATCAGCGAATGACAGAACCTGACTAAAAGAGTGACTGTGGGTTGGTGGAGGATCACTCCGGTTGTGAGATGTGTCATTCCTGTTTCCTACTCATGTTGAAGAAACTGCTAGAATGAGTCTGTTTTGTGATTACAGGTGCAGGGCCACAAAAAAATTAAGATATTCATCATTAAAGCACTCTTTGTAAGTTGTGGCAAAAATAGTTACATGATCAGTTTCAGAGCTTTATACTGCTGATGAGCACATTAGTGATAAAGCTAATGAAGACTAGTGAGACTGGATGAACTTTCAGGTTCCCAGTTTGTAAAAAAAAAAAAGAAGAAATCTAATCACTTTGCTTTAACTTTTGATTTGTAATAACTGCTGTCATTTAACAATTCATTACAATATAATACAATGCAATACACTATAATACAAAGACCTGCAATAAACTCAATGCACAGTTTTTGAAGCAACATGTTCTATTGAAAAGAAGAGACAGCAGCATACAAACAAAGACTAGGTTGAAAGTGAAATAAATTTAAATGGAATAAAATACACAAAAATATATAAATATTGATCATCTGGATAAACTTACCTAGATAAACAATCTTAAAAGCTAGAAGGAAAAAGTAAAACTGAGATACTTAAAAATATAAAAATGGTTAGAAAAAACTGCCTGTGCAGTCAAGCTGCTGGAGGAATGAACAGTTTGTTTTGTTATCGATGTCAGCCAAATGATTTTTTTTTCCTTTTAACAATCTGGCATTATTATATTTGGTCTTTTTAATATTTTTAATTTTTTTTTTTAACTTTTAATATTTTTAATTTTACTATTTAAAATATTGTATTTTATTTAATATTGTTTTTTACTGTTAATGTATTTTCTTAAATACTGTTTGAACTTTTGATATGTTTAGACATATTTTTAATATTTCAGTGTTTTAAGCCTCACACATTTTAGCTAAAATTTCACCTCAGGTCCAGTTTGGAGCAGAGTTTTAAGCGTGTATGAAATACGATAGAAGAGTGTCTCCCTTGGTGTTGTTAGTTTATTTTTATCGATGGCAGGCTGTGGTAGGAAAAATACACAGAGTAGCAGTGGAGGGTATATTTTTGGTGGTCCTATCTGATATTGTGGTTGAGGGCCACGAATAAATTACATACTGTAAAGGAGACACTGTAGGATGATGTAACTGGCTGATCTCTAAACTCATGACTGAGAGTCAAAGTCCATTATTGAGCCAAACTGAAACCTCATTGGAGAAATTTGTGGTGTGATAAATTTAAATATAGGGTCAACCTGATCTTAATCATTTGAAGTCTGTTTACTATAAATCCTGAGTGAGAGAGCTGCATGGTTCAGAATATATTTGAGAGTTTTGTGTGGCACTGTTTGTGTGTATTTGCAACATCAGTAATACAGAAGGTTAAAAAGAGCCTTGATTGCTCAGTTTGTTCCTCAAAGAGCTGGCATGTTTCTTTTTTTTTTTTTCAAATTGTTTCAACATATTCTACAGTAATATGTTGAATAGTAATATACTGGAAGCCTAAACTAACCGACCTCCAGTATGTTTGTTTGTGTTGAAAGTACAAGTGTGATGTATGAATGTATTTAAAACTAGAATGATTAAAAAAGTAAATACATCTTAGACATTACATTATATCTGCTTCAGATCTTTTATTAATTGTATGTAATGTAAAAGCCCTTCTGGGTTTGATTTTGAGCTGCACTTCAAAGAATAACACTTATGCCTGCATGTAATGCAAATAGTCCCTGATGTCACCACTATGCACACGTTTCTGTACATGTGTGCAAAGGAAAACTGAAACCTGTAAAGCCATTGTCGGTTGCAGCATGTGCAAAACTGAAGGTTGTTTGCCTCAGTAGCTATTTTAACTGCTGCTGCAGTTTAATATACATTGTTTGAGAGCATAAAACTCTGCCTTGACATGTTGCTTTGTTTTTACATGCACACTGTAGGTAAAAGCATTTTATTCCTACTGGGCAGAACCCGCAACATTAAAAAATCTAAAAAGAGGCCTGGCCAGCTTGCTGCAAGTGCAGCTCAATACCGGGAAGGTTGTAGAGGTAAACTACAAACTAATTCTTATTTAACATTCATTTTTAACATATTTTCATGCATGTAACTAATATAAACAAGATATCTCTTTAAACAGAATGATGTGTCTGGGAGGTGTACAGTTGAGTACAAGGCAGTAAAAGGTCAAGTAACAAGAACTAAGAACCTAAAGACATGTAAGACAGAAGAGACTGGATTTACCACTCACAGTAAGGTCAGCCAGCATCCACAACGCTGAACATGTTAAAATATAAACTTTTGTGAGTTGCTCATATTTGAAATTGTCCCCCACTCAGGTCTTGGGTGTGAGTAGGAAGTCCAGTTCTGTTACAGTGTTCACACTTGAAAATGGTTTCATCCGCTCAGCTGCGGCTGAAGAAACACACTCACTGGCTGTTAATGCTCGCAGATCCGTTGCAGCTAAAGTCGTGTCCAGGTAAATGCCTTAATGATGAATTCATCTGTGCTTCTGCCTTTCATGACTGCCCACCTAAAATTGTACTTGCCTCTTTCCCAGGCAAAGCCTGAAATTGGTTGGTACAGAGGCAGGACCACTGGAGGCTGCTGGGAAAGATGCTGCTGCGGTTGTCAAGTCAATAGATGTCAAACTGGCAGCAGTTGGTATTGTGGCTGAGAAAGTTAAATCCCAATGCAAAGGCTGTCCATCAGTAAGTAATTGCTTACTATAGGCACAAAATCTTAGCTCCCACGCAGTGTTGTCCTGCTGGATGCCGTACTTTGATGACATCCCAACCCATCTCATTGCATTCCATGGATACAAATGTAGAAGTTCTTTAAAAATGCTAATTAAAGTAACCATAACGAACCTTAATATCTCTTCACATTCATTCTAGCAGGACAGAGAAAGAAATGAGAGCTAATGTTTCCTATCCAAGTGCTCTTTCAGTGCATTTAAACCTCCTTCTGAATATGAAAAGTGGGTTCAAGTTAAGCTGTTTTAGTCATTAAAACAAAATAACTCTTAATAGTACAGTCTTGGTAAACAGATAGTGTGTATTTTTGTACTTTCATTACTTACTGAAGATGATCTGTGTTCCAATCCCCTCTCCCCTGTGTTCTCCCTCTTAGCTGTTCGAACATTGGCAGGCTGAAAAGAAGCAGCTGGAGCCAGAGAGCCTGTCCAAAGCCAAGGCTCCTCGGAGCTTCCTGGCCCTCATCCAGACCATTAGAAAGGCGCCTAAGGATGAGATCCTCAAAGTGCTGAAGAGTGCCAGCAAGACGTCTCTGTAAGTGAGCTCCTTCCTCCACTTTTTATTTTATTTTTTTTGCATCTTATTTCCTCTTTACTGACGGCTCTGTTTTAACTTCTTTCTCCCAATATCAGACCTCAGGTGGTTGATGCTGTAACATCCTCTCAGACCTCTGAATCTCTGGAGGCCATGCTTGAATTCCTTAACTTCACTGATGCCAAAGGTTTGGTTCTGCAGGAGAGGTTTCTCTATGCATGTGGCTTTGCCTCACATCCCAATGAGAGAATGCTCCAGGCCTTGCTGGTGAGTTTCACATTAAAGCAAAGTCTAATGACGTCTGTCACTTAGTACGCATCATAAGAATCAGGTGGCCTCTAGGTAATAAGATAATAACGCAGGATTCATGCGGGATTACCTGCCAGCCGTCAGTGTTTTCACTAACTTTGAATATAAAACGCTTTCCTTTCAGGAAATTTCAAGAGGAAAAATTGGCAGTACTGACATCAGAGAATCAGTGGTTATCATTATGGGAGCCCTGGTCCACAAACTGTGTCAGAAAGGAGGCTGCAACTTACCAGTGAGTCATCTAGAGAAGAAGTTGCTCTAAATAAAACCTAGAAAATGTACATTATATACTGGAATATATTGGAAAAGCCTTCAAAATGAGCAACAGCTGACTGATGATGATGTGTTTATCCCTCAGACTGTGGAGCAGGTGAAGAAGATGATATTAAATGGTCCCGACAGCACAACGGTTGAGTCGGAGGTCCAGGTTTACCTTTTGGCCCTAAAAAACTCTCTCCTCCCTGAAGCCATTCCTATCTTCACAAAATATGCAGAGTCAAAAGTGGGAGCCTATAGCATCATCGCCCTCACTGGCCTGCAGAGATACGATGCGACTCTCATAACCAGTGAGGTACATGACAGTTTATTTACCAAATGTTCCTCTATGGTTAGTTAATTACACACCAAGATGCTTTTCTACCATCGAATCTCTTTTTTTAGGTCAAACAAACAGTGAACAGGGTTTACCACCAGAATCGACACATCTATGAGAAAAATGTGCGAGCCGCTGCTGCCGATGTCATCCTTAGTAGCAATCCCACATACATGGAGGTGAAGAATCTGCTTCTGTCCGTCGGAAACCTGCCACATGAAATGAACAAGTACATGCTGTCAAAGATCCAGGACATCCTTCGCTTCCAGATGCCTGCCAGGTGTGTTATAGGGAAATAATCTACTGATGCATCAAAGCATTACAGATGTATGGATGATATGTTAAAAAAAAAAGAATTTTCTGCATTTTTTTTCAGCAAAGTGTTACGGCAAGCTATGAAGGACATGATTGCCCATAACTATGACCGCTTTGCAAAAGTTGGATCATCATCTGCATTTTCAGGATTCATGGCGCGTAAGTAAAAAAAAAAAAACCTAATTGAAAGAAAAAACAAAACCACAAAATTTGCTTGAAATATTTATGATTTGAGATAAAATGTAAAGAGTGAGTCAGTTTAATTAAAGAAAATATCCATCTGTCCAGGCTTCATTCTCAGTTTTTTAAGCAAACACAGATACAAGCATGCTAACTGAGCACTTTTAATGCCTTGCTTGTGCTCCTGAATTAGTAATAAATAAAAGTCTGCTCCCTGCAGAGTCCGCTGATGTGACCTCCACATACAGTTTGGACATCCTGTATTCAGGCTCTGGGATCCTGAGAAGAAGCAACATGAATATTTTCGGTGCTAGTAACGGAGCAGCGTTGCATGGATTACAGGTAAACCAACAGTGATTAAAAACTTAGCGAGTATCATAAAATCACTGAATTTTCTACATAGACTGAGATATGAAATGTGAATATCTCTCTTCCAGGTCGCGATCGAGGCTCAGGGTCTGGAGTCTCTGATTGCTGCCACACCTGATGAGGGGGAGGAAGACCTGGAGTCATTTGCCGGGATGTCGGCTTTACTTTTTGACATCCAACTGCGACCTGTCACCTTCTTCAAGGGCTACAGTGACCTCATGTCCAAAATGTTCTCCATGACTGGAGACCCTATAAATGTAGTGAAGGGTCTCATCCTGCTCTCAGATCATTCTGAGGTAAGCCACTACATTAAGCTCATTAATCAGGTCATTAATAAAGTCCTTAATCAGCTGCACAGTGTTAGATTTGCAGATTATAGTTCACTCCCTTCAAGGTCACATTGAGGAAAAATAGCGCTGATTAAAAACCGATACACGTGTACATTGTAAAATCACAAGTGCCTTGATTGTCGCTACATCGTGTTGCCACGTGGATGACTGAGAGTGCAATAAGTAGACTTTGACACTGGAGACGGAGGCTGAGGAGACCAAACGCTGAAGTCAAACTTAAAGTAAATGTTTTGAAACCATCGAGGAGGCAGGGCTGAAAAAGCTCACATGAGTCATGCTGGGCTCAGATGCACTTGGTCAGTATGTGTACACAGACAGAGGGTAAAGGATCACAGTTAATAACTCCAGCTGTTTAGGGGAATGATGCCAGTGTGAATAGGTCTGTATGTGTAAAGCTGATACAAGGATGTGGTATTTTTTACTGTGACTACTTTAAAAGCAGTGCTTTTTATTTTACTTTAATATCTTTTCTAAGGGTAAGGTTTGTGTTATTTTATGCTTTTTTTTGGGCCCGGCGGTGCTCTGCTGGTGTCGGCTTTTTGGTGGAGATATATGGAATTGGTTCCGACCGCACTCGGTCAGAGGAAAAGGGTTATTCCCTATCTGCGACTGTAGCCCCGAGCTCTGTTGGGGCTAGTTTGGATAGTAAAACTGATTCATTCTTAGTTTTGGTCTTTTCATTTGATGGTAAAAAGAATAACCTATGTTTAATAGCATTTGCTGTTTTTTTAATGATTTGGTATAGTTCCAATGCAAAAAGAAATAAAATTGTCTTATTGCATGTTTTTACATGTTTGGGGTTTGTGGGGTTTTTATTTAGCGCCATCTGTGGGATATATAATAGGCCACATGTGTTGGGTAGACTGGTACTCATGACTGATTATGTTTGTCAGACTGTGATGAAGACCTAGTGATGATATGCATTGGTCTGTTTTTTGCCCACTATACACAAAAATTAAATGTGATATCAAGTAAAAACTACAGGAGACACAGCTCCTTGTTTTTTAGGATTCATTTTCACATGCTTACATTACTTAATATCTAGAAAGACTTTTTATATTTACCTGCCCCATTAAGGAGAACCTGTCATATTAACTATCAGGACTTTCCTTCCTTCTTTTTTTCATAAACTATCTTAATTAGCATCCATTGTGTGATTTGTTCTTATTTACTGTCCTGTAGGTCATCGAGCTGCAGTCTGGTCTGAAGGCAAGTGCAGAGTTTCAAGGAGGGCTAGCCATTGACATTTCTGGAGGCATGGAGATCAGTCTGTGGTACAGAGAGTCCAAGACCAGCGTCAATAACAGGTACAGCCTCAAAGCAATGAAATAAACAACTTTCCCAGTAGCATAAAACACAGGTCAAAGAGCCTTTCTTAGAAAACAATCTCTGTGACGGAACGTCGATTCTAAACCACATCACTCGACTGCAAATAGATTTCTGTTGATGTTGGATTTATGTGAACTTTAGAAGGTCTATAAGTGTTGCCTGATTCATTTGTTCCACCGGCACTTTGGACGTGCTCCAGTATTGTGCTTCACTCCTGTCACACTTGTAAGTTTGTGTGGATGTGACATCAGGTCTGTCTGGTTCTCTATTTTAAAAACATTACAGTCAATGCACAACGGTAACTGCACGTCATCGGGTTGGTATCATTTAGCTCTCGGCATCCAGTGATGAAACCGAGGGTAAAGAGTAATGCTGCAGATTTTTAACATTCACACGCGGTTTGATACTCCTGTGGAAGAAAGGGCTCCACATCAAATCTCAACAGCTTATGTCTAGAATATCCCAGAACTGTTTAAGTAATTCATTAAACACTGAGAAACATTAAGAAGTAAAGCTTCAGAGAGATGCAATTAGAAAAGATAACAAGTATTTCAGCGTTTTAGTCAAGGCAGGTTAGGTCAATTTATTGTTATTTGGAGAGTGAGAATGTACAATAATCAACATTTAAATAAATGTTGATGTAACTAAAAGGCCAAAGGGCTCGTTGTCATCAGCTGTCTTTGTCTGATGTTGGAAACAGTGTTTCAGTTTGTAGACCATTGTTGTGGGTCACATCTTGGAGCTGGACTTCAGGATTATTTGTGTGCAGGGGAATGGCAGAGGCAGGTGAATGGATCGCCATAGTTGTACCTCTTCCACTCTGATAATAGACTGTCAGGCTATCTATAGAAGCAGAACAAACCACACTGGCATTTCACCATGTCTCCATGAGCAAACGTACAGCAAACTTACTTTTCCTTCTGGTTGGTGAAGTGATTTATAATGTCTTATAAGTCAAGTCTACAGAATGTGCTAATTACTGATTGGCTACATTTTGAAAATGTACTTTCATGATAATTACAAAAAAAAACAAACTTAAATTTGAGTTTATCAGGTGAAAGACATCTCAGAAGTTCGCTTCACTGAGTAATAACACAAATCCATTACTCAAACGCAATACAGTTCAGACAGTCGTTCGATGCATGATAATATCTTTGTAACTGAAGATGAGAAATACTAGTAGTATTTATTCACTGGTCCCATTAAATGGACATACTCAGACTCAGCGATACTCACAGGCAGGGTTGGAAGGGAGCCTTTAAGAAGCAGGTGGGGCCCCCTTGAGGAGGTCAGGTCTCTCTTACTATCATTGCAAACTTTGCACATTACAACTATTTGCCTGCCTTGCCTGGTGGCAAGCTGCACCTTTGGGTGTAATATATTTTGATGTTTCTTTTGTCTCAAACCTGATTTTTCACACTTGTTTTCAGGGGCGCATTAGTGGTCACTGGTAATGTTACTGTGGACATGGACTTTTTGAGAACGGGTGTGGAGGTCAGCTTTGAAACAGAGGCATCCCTGGACTTCATCACTACTGTCCAGTTCTCAGAATACCCTTTCCTGGTGTGCATGCAGATGGATAAAACTACCTTCCCAGTCAGGTAAAAAAAAAAAGACAAAAACATGAATTGCCACTATATTTGAACCATCTTCTATATTGCTCAATTTTTTTATTTGTATTGTTCTTCCTTCAGTGAATATCTGACCAAGTATGAGAGCCTGCCATCAGGGAAGAGTGTTGCGTCACGCAAGGGCAGAAAGTCGCTCGTTCCCGGCTCCGAATTCCCTCTTCACCAGGAGAACTCGAACATGTGCAAGAGGGTTTTCGACTCCAACTGGTAGAAAAGATACCATCAGCCATCCAAATGTCCAAGTGCTTTATTGCATTCAAGGACAGCTGTCACACCTCTGCCATGACAAAGCAGGTTGTGAAAAGCAGTGAAAGACCATAAGATAGAAAAGTGGTGCATTTTTTTTTTTAACAACACATGCAAAGTTTACATTCCCGTGAGTATTTAAGTCATTTTAATTCAACCTTTTGTTTCCAATCAGGGATTCTTTCTTCGTGTTTTTATGGATTTATTTGCAAATGTATTTATGATGGGCACATACAAGATGTATGTTTTATATGATGTGAAATGCTCAGCATGAACAGTGCCACTGTAAACTTCCCCAACACAGTTACAGTAAAGAGGAACATGTAAATATCACACTTCAGACAGTAGTTTAACTCATGACTAGAAGTGCTCATTTCTCTCACCATTCCTTTTTTTTTCTTTTCATTAAATGTATTTTGAGGAGGAGGCATTTATCGTTTTACGTCACTGGATAACTCTATACGCACTTGAAATAACGTCAGGGTAATGCCATCAATTAATTCAGTGTTTTGTAATCCTGTTGAAGATTTAAGTTTCTCCTACAAAGTCTTGTTAATCTTGTGTTTACTTGGCAAAATATCAGATGAAAATTGAATCCACAAAAGTGAATCCATCAACATCATTTATTATTTTTTTTTACATGACTATGATTGCTGTTTGTCTAAAAATGCTTGGGTAGTGAATGACTGAACTTGTTTCCATATTTAGAGAACCGCTTGGTTGACACTAAGCGTGCACTGAAAATATGTTTTTCAAAAATATCTTTTTGACTCAGCTTAGAATATAGCTTCAGTGAAACAAATTTACATAATGCACAACATTTCTGATCCGCTGTTGTGCCCCTGCTCCACCAATTTTACAAGTCAATGTCACTATATTTGTCTACTTACCCCATAAAAGCAATTGAATGTATGCATGTACAGTGCAGCTCAAGTGTTTTAGAGACAAAAATAAACTCAGGATGCTTCTAGACATGATTTTATCTTTTTATTTCTTGCTTAAGATCATGCAAAGTAAAGCAAACTGAAATAAAGTAGAGACCATGTTGATGAGTATCACACCTTTGTTTGAATTTGGTTTTCATTGTGATCTTCATCACACACCTGCAAAGTTTAGTGATGGTGTCAAATTGAAAGCAGTAAAATGTTATTACAGCTGGTTCACAAATTGACTTCTGCCGCCTGCAGTACAGTGTTTGGCAGGTATGTAGTTCCAGGTATCTTGTATAACTAGCGACAGTTGTGTGGCTTTAGGTAACCTTTTGTCTCTTTATGATATCCAAGATTGATTCAAAATTAAATCCTGTGCACTTTCAGGGCTATAACCTCTGCTGGACTCCCAGTTTTATGTTTGCTGCAGAATAAATCTCCTCAGTTGGTGCTACATTACAGAAAAAAATCTAACTTAAGCTTTTTGTTAAATCTGACAAAGACTCTCAACTGACGTCACCTACTTATATTTTCTCTCATCAGTCTCATTATTACAAAGGTTGAACGCAACACATCCCCAGGTCTTGTTACAGATTAAATTAACACAGTCTATTAATGTTGTAGATGGGCAGGACTGACTGTTTGCTGCCTAGTGCCATCATTTTTTATTAGCCTGAGCACCTAGCCACTATCTCAATGATAACAGACAGCTAATGTGAGTAACTGCTAATAGATAAATGGCTAATGTTAACATTTATAACTGTTAAATGCTTAAATATCGTTGAAATGAGAGCTTTACTGACCTCACAAAATTTTTCATAAAGACCGGGGTTTCAATATTTAAGATGCTTTGCAAAATTTTCTGTGCTACTGTTCAGGTGTTCAGCTTATAGTGAGGGGAGGAGCTGGTTGCAGGTGCTGCATCAGGAGGCCAAGACACCAGTATTGTTGGTATCAATACTGCTGCAAGTGAGAATCCAAACAGATAGTAATTTTTAGTACCATTTACTATTTAAGTATCTTTTTTTTTTGACAGCCCTACATATGCTGCCAACAGCACCTACAGTACTGAAAAGAAAAAAGTACCACCTTAAGGTGCTGTAAGCGTTGGTTCTTGTGACATCACTTCTGGTCAATTTTATTTATATAGCACCAAATCACAACACTTCAAGGCACTTTATACCGTAAGGTAAAGACCATACAGTTAACCAAAATTGGTTCAATTTTTCACAGTCTCAGGAAGATGGCTTCTAAGTGATGGTCCCATGACTTTCAAACTACTGCCATGTGGTTCACATTCAGAAATTGCAATGATATTTGGCAAAGACATACACACCTCTATCACGATCAACAGTTGATAACTGTAGCTCTTGAATTTATGTTCTTGAATTTATATGGCTAGCATCTAAACCAACCACAGCTAAACATATAAAGTGTTAGCATTTTACAATGTTCCTTGAGGATGTCATCATCCTGGCATTACATTACAGCTGTGCCTATATAACAGCTGTGATGCTGGCATGACTGTAGACTGTAGTCATATTCAGATTGATCCCTGTGTGAAAGTGCTTGCCTTTGAGTGTGTCTACATTGAAAAATGTAGCCACAAACTGCAGTTCCTCTGATGGTTACTTGAGGCTGTCTTCAAAAGCAAGACAATCCTCATACACATCCATGTTAAAATCCCCAACTTTAGCTTTGAAGGTAACCTTCTTATAACCTTGTGTGAAAAATGTGGGGGTTTTTCTCTCTTCATAACAGTTTACAGGAAGTGAATGTTTTTTAAAGTTGTGTCCTGCCACATGATTGTTGCTGTCTACTGGACCATACTTCTGCTTAATCGAATCATTGAACTGGACCTCTTGATTGTGTTTGTGGTGCTGGTGCCTTTTAGAACATTTTTAATGGAATTATCTGCAACATAATATGGCCAGGTATGTGGTAGAGGCTTCCCAGAAGTATGTGCCTCCGTTTTGCTTAATGAAATACTACTACTTTATTCAACTGCACACACCTCCTTTGCTCTAATTAGCAGTTGTGTGTGTGTGTGTACGCATTGCGCACATAGTGTTTATGGATCCAATTAACAAACCCGGCATTCTAGCCTTAGCTGATAACTTAGAACTCCTCTTGTAGAAAAACAGGGTCACATATCATAACCCTGGTTACATATCATAACCCTGGGCTATCTGAGGGATGGTTGTTGAGTTAGCTCATCTGGCAAATGTTACCTTGATTACTACTCAAAATTAAAATCCAGTTTATGATATGCTCATTGATGTGCTGATTTGTTCATTTAGCCAGTCACCATCAAGACCTATTCAGCAGCTTTTCAGGGCTGCTAATAAGTATCTACCCTGTAGTATGGAGTAGTATGTAGTTGTCCAAACAGGGTCACTAATGGTTCCAGGGGAAAAAAACAACATGGCAGCAATCAAAATGATAACATTAAGTTTTTAAAATGAAACCAAAAACCAAAGGCTGACAGTGCCTTTTTTAATATGTCCCTATCTGTGATGGCAGTACCAGCATTAGCATGGACTTTTGACAGCTTCACTGTTTTCCACTGATGATCTGCATAAAGGTAACAAAATCTACCTTAGTGGCTTAAATGCAACTCACTCTTGGTGATCCAGGTGAGGTAATAAATCTTGTGTTTTCCTGTGTCACAGCTGTGCCACGAGAGCCCCTGCTGGCATCCAAGCACAACAACTGGTCCTTAATGTAGATTCTTTAGAAACCACTGAGAGCAGCTGGGGGCAAACCAGTGTCTGCCAGTCTCCCTGCATCCATGGTAACCAAGTAAACACAGCAGCAAACTGTCAGGTTAAACTTAAGCCTGGCCGGGTGATGTTTCAGTGTCACCCGAAAGCTAACCTCGCACGCTGGTAGATGCCAAATGTGTACTTATGTTGGCATAAATCTGTTTGACTGCCTTTCACCCATGGTTTTCTTTTTTTTTTTTCCAGTGGTGAAACTTCACAATAATTAGGTGAGGGAAACTCAACCTACAAATATGGGAAAATAAAAATCTACATTAATTCAGAAACAACTCAAGAAAAGGATGTGAATGATTTGACTCACAGGTGGCTGTTATTTTAAGAAATAAAGGATAGTGCAACATGTTTTTTAAATTTTGTTGTGACACATTTTCTAAATTTACTGCTTCTATTTACTCCATTTACTTTTTCCACCGTTCAAAAAGAAAACATAAGTTACAACCATAATAGTCTTTATTTTATTTATTTATTTTTATAGTTCAGATCAGTTGTTGATATTAGGTTGTAAAATATCTCTTCTGCGCTTCCCTTCTTCAAATACTGAGTGTCTGACTAGCCACATGGATTCTATACAACCTGAAATGCCAACAGTGTTTTTGTAATGGCTCAAAGCATTAATAAATGAGTAATTAATCATTAAGAAAGCTGCTACCTACTATCAAAGAAACATTTTATTAGGTTCCTCTGTACAGTGGCTTGGTGGATGAACACAAAATCTGTTAAGTGACATAATTTTCTTGTTGATGATAACATTATCAAAGATTAATTTAATTACTTTATCAAATTAAATGAATCTTTGATAGCGGCACACCTGTTTTGAGGATGACAGAAAAACACATTTCTGTCAAATACAAAGAGGCCTTAAAGTGATTGAAATGGACACAAACATGTTCGGTAGGTTGTATTTTCAATTTATTGCAAACATATGTAGGCCTGTCAGTCTACATAACAGTCATTAATCATTTATTCCTATACTTTACAGGTTGTAAGTGCAAACACAGCACTCACTTCACTTTTCAAGGTATCTCTCAGCTGTCGTCCCGACCTCTGCCTGATTCTGGGGCAGCCTTGCAACACAGTTGACATCGAGCATAGAAAAGGCTGTGCATAACACACAGCTGCATAACGTTATAGGACATTTCATTGAAATGCGTGCCCCTTTTTCTTTAACCATTTACACAGTCTTTGCACTTATCTCAAACCACCTTCACCTCACTGTATCCTTCTTATTTCATACAAAATCAAGCACTTATGCACTCTCTCACATCGAACCTCAAAATCAGCAGGTTTTGTGTGTTTGGATTTCTTTTTTTTCATTGAAGAACATTTTAAAGAATGTTTTAAAAACAAATTATATTGTCTCTGTTACAGTGCAACATTGGGAAAAAGTCACCTGAAAACATGAAAAATGCATTTTTCAAATAAAAACAGATTTGAACAAAATGAAACAAGTCTATGCTGCGCTGCTATCACCAGTGTTTACAGCCATTCATTGCTGACATCGATGATGACAGGTGCATGAAGTACATTCTTATTCACAGATAAAAATCATACAAGATGTTAATAAAATGCATGGGAGAAATTATGTTTTACATTTATAAGAACATTAGAATAGCTGGTTTATTGGAGGCTGCAAATAATAATATATTTCTCATTTATTTTGATTTCACAGGGTTTAAAAATGATATGTTAATGTGCTAAAAATAAAATCATCTAGACTTAGGAAAATATGTGTTTTACAGTTCACCTCCAGCAACCTGCTGAAACACATACTTTAAAAATAACTGGGAAGCACTGTCATTGCATTTTGTTTAATTCAAAATAAAAGTTTAATTTAAAAATTATATATATTTTTTTGTTTCTTAAGTCATTTTTAAATGACAGATTTTAAATACATAAATTTTCAGTAGCATCGGTCGTTTTATTTGCACTTCACTCAACTTACAATGGAGTAAATTGGTTTGATCAATAACAAAAATACTATTTTTGAGGAAGTGTCATTTACATATTTCAAAATCAATTAAATTTTGCAACATTAACGTGCTCCTAAGAGCAGCTCGTTTCACATGAATCAGTTAAAATGAAATCAACTCATAAGAATAAAAAGTGTGTTGCAAAAAAAATTGCATTTTACATTAAGGTACACAGACTGGCCAGCATGTCCAGGTACCTTTAATTTGTGTAGTTTAGAAACATGATAAAAATAGCAAACTACGTTGTGCAGTATCTCTACATGGATGCTGGTATAACTGATTTAAATCAAGCACAGTGACGCCCCTGCATATTCAAATGGAAACAGGACAGAAAAAAATTAGTATTAAAAATATTTTAATGTATTTAATTTGCTCAGACATTTATACTAAAATAAAACTGACTGACATTTCTATGAATAATATGTAAAGACACCACAACCAAACACATGACCAGTCTTTGCTCACATCTGCATTGATGCGACATAACTCCTTGTTGTGCTCACATAATGCTCAAATGCCATACATAACTCACTGGCACAAACACAGACACATTCAGACACGCACACACATCAGCTCCCATCTCATTACACAAAAGTGTAAACTGAACCAAAACAAATAGAGGAAGTTATCCTCTAAATGTCTCAGCTGGCTCCAACTCATTAGGCCCAACACTACTTAGTTACCTAAGTAAACTGTTAAACCAGAGTTCCAGCTGTGTTTCATCTGAGTAACACACATAGTATATTTCTCTTCTCCTGAGCAAGCTTTAAAAATATAAATGCACACCACTTCATACAATATATCAGCTGTGCAGGTATGAGGAGCATTTTGTGAGTTATGACAGGAGGCACTTCAAGAAGAACATGAGCCATAGACTGCTCAAAAATATGCTGCTGTGTGTGTGGAAAACTGTTGGTGAGATGTATGGCACATACCAATGTCAGCCAGATATTATTAAACCTATTTTTATTTGGGTGTTTTCTAAAATATATTAATTTTAAATCAAATGATAAATTATTTCCTTTTTGACTGAACTTACTGTAAAAGAATAAAAACAATGTGGTGATAATGAGGTCTTAATATGTCGTGTTTATTTTTAGTTAAGTGCAGACAAATGGTCCCTGTCTTAAGAAATCTGTAAAATATGCATCACGTGATGAATGAAGTGGTTTTTTAAATTTTATTTAAACCAAGACTATGCAACTTTTGCTGAACAGCAACTACTGTGGCCCAAGCACCAAAAAGAGAAAAGCAGTACAAAGATACCATCATCACTATACCCATTCTGTTGGATTTCTTGGCTAAATAAGCTAAACTTTTATGGGTGGAAATTAATAATATATGATACAAAACTGACTTGTTTGGTATCTGTGGTATCTTGTTAATTATTTCACTGGAGCCCATGCATCCATTTTCTGTGGCTGATCTTGGTGACAGCAGGCTAAACAAAGTTGCCCATATGTCTTTCTCCCTAGCCACATCCTATGTAATCCCTCCAGGGTATTCTGGCTCTGTGCTGTGATCTCTTTCCAGTTGGATCTGTCTGGAATACCTCCAGAGAAATCAGATGTCTGAAGAGTAGCGTCTCTTTCAAAAGTCTCAGATCACCTTCTCTTTGCATCACCCTGCGAATGAAACTTGGTTCAGATGCTAGTATCTACAATCTCATTCTTCCAGTGACTAATGGTGAGAGTTAGAAAGCAGATCCACCGGTAAGTCGAGATGTTTGATGTCAGGCTCAGCGCTTCACTCCAGTCTGTATTACTGCTGATGTGGCACTATTATGGGCTGTCAACCTCTCCTTCCATGTTTTTCTCATGTATGAACAAGACATTTGGGGCACTAATTCACTCAGAGCTCCAAAGAAGAACTGTGTACTGTGGTCTCAGGATGGAATCTGGCTACAAACAGTCCCGGTGTGCACAGGAAGTCACAGCCTAATGAAGACAGTAGAAGTACTTGAACCACAAAAAACAGATGTAATCCTCAGGTAACCATACTGGACTCTGTGCACCTTGGCTGTGGCTAGAAGGCGCCCAGTGGGCACTGGGCCTTGTGCACGCTTGGCCTCCTCTTTAAAATGGCCTTGATCCACAAACAGGATGAATCTAAACTTAGAGGCTTCTTTCCAGCAAAATTACGTAAGCTTTATGTAGGAGGCTGAGCAATGTGATACCCCAGTAAAATAAATAGGACCCACCGGTTGCCATAGGCACTATGTCCCATCTCCACATAGCGTTGAGGAGAGCCAATGTGTCAGTCAAATAAGCCCTACAATGGCCAGGATCTTCAACATCAAGTAAATCTCAGCTATCCTCTGTCCTACTGAGAAATTGCTCTGTTCATATATATATATATATATATATATATATATATATATATATATATATATATATATATATATATATATATATATATATATATATATATATATATATATATATATATATATATATATATATATATATGTATGTATACTGCAGGATATTTGGTGCAGTATTGCATTTGACCATTGGGGTAAAGTGGGTGTGTGCAATGTGCAAAATCTAGCTGTCATACATTAATGCTTAGAATGAAACCAAATGGTGACCAAACACCAATTGCGGCAGACAATGGACATGTGGTCTTGTCAGGTGTGTTTACATTTGTTTTACTTTTGTTGATAAAACCATAGGGATTTTTGACATACTTACACAGTGTTAATAATACCACATACACTCTGTTATTTTATATTGAAATGATCATGAGATCATGAGAAGTTATAGAAAAAAACTCCTGAGTATTTTGGCTTTAATAAAGTTGCATTTTATTTTGCACATATTTAACCTTTTTTGGATTAAATATGCCTTTTCAAAAGTTACATAGTCTTGCTTTAAATACTTGGCAACATTAAACTCATATCAATAAATTAGTTGCTTTTGGCCATTAACAGTAACTCTGAGCTGGAAGCGAAGACCTGCCTTGTTTCCTTTTGAATGCATGCTGCGGGGCACAAACAGCATTTCAACGGATCTAGATAGCAGCTGAATGGAAAGTATTACAAGCCGATTCATATCAGAGCTTCAGCAGGAGAGCATGGCTAAAATGTTGAGTTAACCCTATATAGTACTGAAGTGCACATACAGTAATGCCTGCTGCAAGATCATGCAACACAGAGTCGGGGGCAGAAGATGGTGGTGGAAGTTGTCCTGGGAGTAGATCACGGGGTGGGTGACACATGAAAACTGAACTTACAGTGACTGAAGGCAGATTCCTCAGCAGAGATATCTACAGGTGATAAAGAAGATAAAATATGGCTGTTAAATTCAGATGGATGCAATGCAAACAAGTTGAAAACTTTGTTTTTGTATAGTTTGTGATAGTGCCATTTTCATAAGCCACGGAAATGCACCAACTTTTCACTCTTCAGGTTTCCTTGACCTTAACCAGCTGACCAGATTCAGCTAAATCATTGCCGAGGGCACACTACTAGATTTGTTTACATAGAAGGTCAGCAGTGCCCCCCACCTCCTTCTCCCCATTTAGGAATAGGCAGAGGGGGAGGGGGCTATAAAAAGTTGACCCCATCTGAGCCCCGCACACTCGCTTCCAAGCTGGAGCTGCAGCAGCATCTGATCTCTCAGAGCAGCTGTCCTCTCCCTGCATCAGCACAACAAATACTTTGCATTGCCTGACCTTTTCCTCCTGCATCACTATCCCAGCCATGTCCCCCCATCGACATGCACCCCCTCCACCCACCACCCACCACCACCACCACCATTTACGCACACGTACGCAGAGACACATGCACACACTCCGGTTTCCCTTCACACAACTACTCAACCCCATGCTAGGCCCCTGCCTGACACGCACCCAACTGACATGTATCCCTCATGCTCAAGGGGTTGTATTATTGCTCTGACACATTAGCTGAGAATGGATTGTGGCTTGTTGTAAATGTGTGTATTTAAAAGAAAAGAAAGAGCTTATTTTATTTCTGAGTGTGGTCTGCAGAATGCAAAAGTGAAAAAAATATATATTTATATATATTTTTTTCTTTTTCTCTTCTTGCTTGTCAATTTAAAGAGACACATTAATGTCTTCATGTTCATCAAGTCAGGTAATTGCAGCGGTAACCTGTCAGATCTTCCGATAAATTTTCTGCTGGTAGAAATAAAGATGAAACAAACATGGCAGCAGGTGCATCAAATTCATTTCACATTATGGACCACTTACAACCCAATTTGATTTTAAGTGGACTGGTCCAGTAAACAGAAATGTTTTAGAAATAAACTCCTAAAATTATTTATTTATTTTTGTTTTGTTTGTTTGTTTTTTATTGTGACCCACAAAATACAACAAAAACCTAAATATTTTATAGTATAAAATCAAAAAAAGGAATGTCTGTTTTTATTGGAATACTAACAAAAAAAGAAAACAATCTCAGTTTAAGCAATTGAATTGTTTATCTGTTACACTCTAAAAAGTTACTTAAAATTTTCAGTGAAAATCTACATTTCTTCTTCTTTCTTATTTTTTTATTTCTCCAATGGCTAAACCAGAAATGTAGCTTGTTTTTCCTGAAAAGTTTAAGTAACTTCAACTTTCTGTACATACACTTTTTCCTGTGTAGGCTACTTATGGTACTACTGGAGAGGGCATAGGTGATATGTTTGTCAAGAAGAAGACTGTAAAACAGGCAAAAATGCAGTTATGGCCTCCTTCCTTGCAACTTTCATATTTTCCAAACCCATCCAGTGGGCCAGATTTGACATTTTGGTTGGCTGGTTCCGGCCCCCAGGCCATTTGTTTGACATCTCAGTAGTAGAGCAACCTTTAGTGCAAATGCTTCCTGCTAAATTTCAGTTAATTATTTGCTTTTTTTAGTGTTTATATTAAAGTGCACGTATTCAGATGCTGTACACATTGTTAAAGAAATCTTAATTCAGAGCAACATAGGCACAGAAATAATCAGCAATATTGCCAGTGGTTGAAATTCAAATCAATATTTAGATTTGTGGTTCAATAGTACAAAGTCATACCTGTAGCTGATGTTAAAGGTCAAAATGTATATAGTCTAAAATGGCCTGACATACATTGGGACATACATTTCTTGTTGATAGTTTTGAGGCTTTGTGTTACTATTTAAGAGAATGTATTACTTTTTTGCACAGAAATTACCAAGAACACATAATTAAAAATTATGCAGTAACTGTATTTTTCTTTTCTGTATCTTTTCTGCATCCAACCATACTCCAAAAATGTTTTTTAGATTATCACAGTGAGTCTGTGAACTACAAACCAAAACCTGTGAAATTGTATTTCTGTGCATTATACAATCTGTAGGTCTAAGCTAGAAAATATGTTGCAACACCATTTACCACCACAAATTTCTTTTTTTTAATTACTCAAATTAATTTCATGATTTACACAAAATTTAGATTTAAACTACATATTCAAATTATTCTATCAAATTAGGGATCAGATCATTTCAGCTGGTTTTTTTTTCTTGGCTTACTTGATTAAAATTAATTAACATTATATTGGATCCACTGCATCAATTTTCATTGTGCAATCAACATTTTGCACTTTTATTTGATTATTTTGTAATCTGTAGACTGATTATTTCTATACTATAGTAACTTAAGACATTTGTTGGATTTGTGAAATGTCACCAACAAGGAACGAACAAACTAATAAACTGTAAAGTTATGAGTAATTAAACCATTTATAACGGATTAAGAATAACCTGATGTGAGGTGTCACTAACTGGAATAGTTTCCTGTGACACTTTCCAACCCTGAGAATAAACCATGTAAACAAACTCGTCTCACACTATCAAAATAGCCCGACGATGTGTAATGCAGAGAAAAGCTCTGGGCCGTGGCTGAAAATCCAATCTCCCTGCAAGTCTAGCCGAGCTCAGTGGAGTCAGATTACCTGTCATGAAACTGATGCATGTCTATTAACACTGACATACCATCATTATAGCATCCAAACTGGACTGCTGCTTTGGCCACATTTACAGCAAAAAAAAAAAAAAGATGTAAAACATGAGTTCATGAGGTAACTTGAATGGAGCACATGAGCAACCTCAGAATATGAAACTCTGTGAATCTTGCTGCAGACTTCAGAGCTTCCTTGAAAGTGACAACATTAAATTCTATTTGGATTTTATGCACTGAGTTCAGCTACAACCACATTTGCAAAGAGGGACACTTTGCACTTGTCATAAGAACAAGGAAACATAAATATTTTAGAAGTCTGTCAAAACCTTGTTTAAAACTAAAAATGACTGAATTCACTGAACTGAACTGGGCCATCACTCCAGACTTCTCTGAAAAGTCAAAAATTAACCAGGCATAATATTCAATCACTAAAACTAAATTTTCTGTTCAGGAATACAAGTATATAACTGTAATCTGGCATCTTAATTAAGAAATAATAACATGCTTTACTATTTTTACTGCTTATTTTCTAAAACAATAAATTTGAAAGTTCATGGATAACAACAATAATTATATTTTACATTTGACGATAGTCCAATAAATTTGTTAAGCACTGTAAATATAACCAGAATTGATTTCTGAAAGAATTTATCTCTTTATTTATATGAAAATAGTGAAGAGACACCTTATCATATATTAAAACTGAAAAGTTTGTTTGTTTTTAAAATATGTGCTCATTTTGAATATGACACCAGTAACCTGCTCCAGAAATGTCGGGTCAGGGCATGTCTCCCACTGTCTTGTGTAACCTCTTCTATAAACAAGTGTTTGAAAGGTGTGGAGAGAAATTTCTGTCATTTTGAAAGCCAAGTATTTTCCCATTCTTGTCTGTTACAGGATTACAGCTGCTCAATAGTTTGTGGCCTGCCTTTGTTTCACAATGTGTGCGGAGCCTGGTTTGCCATTATTGATGAAATAATCGGATGACAGCATAAATTACTCCAAGCTCTGTATGCATCAGTCAGCATTAACGGGGCTTTTACAGATGCCACACCCAACACCTCACTCGATTTCCACCGGTACCAATGCCATCAATGATGTTTGTTCTTTAAGTGTGTGATGGTAACACTTTACATGATTAAAACCCCCACATTCTTTACAGGCTTAAACAGTCACACAAAGACTCACCCCTCCTCATCTTCACTTCTGAAAGGCTGAAAGCCTTACTTGTTACGATAATACCAAACGGTATTACTAATTAGGCCAGTTAGTTGGGAGTTATTTTTGTTTGACCTTTTATAATATTAATAATATTGTTCTTCTGTTTCAAAACCCAGCGTGGCAACAGATATCTTATTTTGCTTTTTTTCCCCTTTTTTTTTTAACAGATTGGGGAAATCTTTATCTTAATCTCAAATACAACAAAGAAAAGCAGAAAATCCTCACATTTGAGTGACTCAATCCAAAAATTCAATAATAGTGCTTAATATAAATATATAATGTATTAAAATCAACATAGTCAGAATGTTGACACATCCTTTGTTATTTTTTTCATAATCAGTACACAAATAGGGTTGGTTTTGTGTGTGTGTGTGTGTGTGTGTTTGCTGTTTTTAAACCTTTAAACCTTTGACAGTAAATACATATTAGTCCTTCCAGCCTTCTATAGTTTCTAATCATGTTGACTAAATTAACTGCAGATGTGTGTAAACAGTAGATTTTGTGCAATTTGCACAAAAAGAATATATATATATATATATATATATATATATATATATATATACAGCTTCCAACACAATAGATTTAGATTTTAAAGACTGAATGAAACTGCACTTTATTTCACTCACACAGACACGAAGAGTAGGTGGAGTAAAGATGACAATATTTTCTCTGGTATAAGAGAGGAGGGTAAATGCTGAGTCATACAAGCTAACAGTCTGACCAAGCATTTGCAAATTATGTCAACTTACATCATGTATGAAGAGATGTTCTCTTGGTCACCGATGCTCCACTACAAAGCTCATTGTAGTGCCATCAAAGGAGGGAGGGGCGATGATTCTTGGACCTTGCTGTGTTGTGATGCTGATAACTGGCTTCCTCTCAGAACTCGCGGCACTTCCCCTGGTGGTCAAAAGTCCCAAACTCACAGGTAACTGCAGCTGCCCCTGTAGAGCTTCTCCTGTTGCACTGTAATATGCACTCTCTGTGCCTGCTGTCTCACTTCCTGGCTGAGGACTTCTGGTGTTCTTGATATTTTCTCCGCTTACATCCTCAGAGTGACACGGGGACTGCGGCAATACTGTCTGGGCTGCTAAAGTGGGTGAGGAGATGAAGCCTGGGTAGATCATGTAGGTGGGGGCATATGCTCCTGGGCTAAGTGCAAGGGGAGACACAGGAAGAGGCACCGGGGTGACAGGTGCCACAGGTGAATGAGGCATAGGTACATCCACATACTGGCCTGTCTCTGGGTCAAACAGTCTCTTAGCTGTGGCTTTTATGGGAGTGTCCACCAAGTAATAATGTCCAGTTGTGGGGTCCACAAGCATCTTGCGCTGGGTTTGTTGCACTGTCTCTCCAGTAGAAGATGTAGGTGACACAGTTGACAGATAGGGAGAGAAACAGAGCACCTGCTGTTGTTTCTGAGGCCCTGTTGCTGCTGTTGAATGATGGTAGATGCTTGTTCCTGGGTACTCCATGAATAATGGAGACGTTTTCTGGTTCCAGTCAACTGCATTGACTTTACTAAAATTTGGATTTCCCTCCTTTGAAACATGCTCTGGATTCAGAAGTTTGATTTCATTTGTGTAGGCCATCCCTGGTATGGTTAAATAGTTCTCAGAGTCTGTGCAGCCCCGTGGAACAGGAGGATTAGAGGGGCTGATTTTGGCCTTTCCCTTCTCCACCTGGCAATGTTTTGGCTTCTCTATTTTCACCGACAGTGGGGCCGCTGGAGTTTTGGAGCTTTTCATACTTGGTGGTGTATGTGCGGTGGAGCTTTGTGGGACAGAGTTGCTGTCTGAATTAACACTGACACAAGCCTTGCTGCCAAAATGAAGGATGCTTTTGTTAGTAAATGTTTTGCTTTGTTGTGTTTGTGCTTTAAAAGTGTCAATGTCATATGGAACATGGATGATATTGAGCACTCTTTTGTCTTCTTGTGGCCTCCCTGTGTCTGACTGAGGAGTCCTGTCTGTGCTTGGTGTCTCGGGCACTTCTGCTCCCTGCTCCTCCCTGGCAATAAGCGACAACACGTGGCTGCCTGTAATAGGGCGTGGAGCTTGACTCTTGCGCTTCCACTCATTTTTATCAAAAAAATAAAGCTGCTCCATTGTTTTGACTGCAGCTTTTATTTTCTCCACTGCATCCTGTTTTGGAACTGCAGTCTCATTTCTCCATTCAGCTGTTTCACCTGTAAACTTGTCTTGCCTCTGTTTTAGTAGTTTGATTTCAAGATTTGTTTGAATGTCCGATTGGTTGGGACACCCCTGCTTGGCTACAACTGGTGGTGTCCTGCTAGCTATGAAGGTAGCAGGTATAGTTTCACTTTGGGAATTTTCAGATGGGGCGGCTGTCACTGCTTGTTTCTGTGCTTCATTTTTCTCTGATTTGACATTTGTTTTAACAGAGTTGCATTTAATCACAATAGGAGACGGTAATAACTGTTTAACAGACTCTGTTTTTGGCTTTTCCTCAAGTTTATCAGCTGCTGTGGAACATTTACTGCCACTGTTATTCAAAGAAACAAAGCGATATGAGCTTTTTACCAACTTACGTACATCCCTGACATGATATATCGGCGTTTGAAGCTTGCATTTAGTGTCTCTTATGTTTCTAACAGTGAAATTTGGAACCCTATCGGCCGCAGACAAAACGGGGCCTTTGGTATCATCTGCTGTCCTCATCGTGTTGACATTGTAGCTTATTTTGGGGGTTAAGAGATTGGCAATATTCAGCATGCAGCCTTTATTTTCTTTCACACTTCTCAGGCATATTTTTATCTCAGGCTTTCCCCCTCCCTTCTCGTTTTCTTCTCTGTTTCCATTATTACCCGCTTTCAGTTCCTTCTCACTTTTCTGTGAAGCAGCCGGTGTGACAGCGTCTGTTGCATGTCCTAGTAAGTCTGTAAAATCCATCTCCGTTGAATGTAGCTGGCAAGTTGGAACAAAAAGCAGTTTTGACAGCATGCTGCTGGTGTCTAATCCTTCCTTTGGTGTGGTCTGTACATCACTTATAGATGGAGGTTCAGCCTCCATTGCAGGTTCTGGCTCATCTTCTTTTAATGAATTAAATGCACTGCTTTGAGTGTGCACAGGGGGAGCTTTTTGAAGTTCATCCTGTCCCTTTTCTGAATCATCTGGTGCTTTGCTGCCTTTTGTTTCCTCTGCATCACCACAGGAACTCTGTCTGCCACCCTCTGGGCATTGATCATCAGCAGAATTACCAGTGAATCCTGAGCCCGATTCTGAAATTTGCCTTTGAAAGCCTCTTCCTGGACTCTTTTCTCTGATCATCTCTGGATCTTTTATTTGAAAACAGGGGGATGTGTCACAGATTTCACCCCTCTCCATTTTGCGCTCCTGCTCAAATTGCATCTTTTTGGAAATCACATTTTTTAATAGACTTGATGCAAAAATTGCCCTTTTCTGTGTATCTCCCATATTATCTGTATGATGATACTGCATCTCACAGCCTGACCTGGCCAGCACAGTCCCCATAACCTCACTGGGTTGTGCCTTTTTTGAACATTTTGAATCCCTGGTTGATTCATGTGATTGGACATTACAGCGGAGATTCAGTGTGACTCCCCGCTGGACTGGCTGAACAGGATCTTTCAGCTGGATTTTTTTATTGGAAGCTGATGCTTGTTGTGAAATTATTCTTTTGTTTAGAGCGTACGTTTTACTTTGTGGGGCTTTCGTAGCGGTAACAGACTTACCATGCCTCTTATTCTCCACAGTTTTATTCATTTCCAGTGTTGCCCTGGAAGTCTTGTGCGCAATTACGCTGCGCCCTCTTCCTCGCGTTATGTTTCCATAATTCCAGTCTACATAAGCCGACCACTTATTGAGCCCATATTCCGAGAGAGAAGATTCACTAGAGGTGCTAAGATTAATAGCATCGAAGTATGGACATGCCAAGCTCCGGAAAGACTTAGCGGTTAAATTACGCACCTCTTTATCAGCGTCATCCAGCTCACTGATCGAGCTGGACGCTCCGCTGGAATACTCATTAATATCTTTCCGTCTCAGTTTGGTTGCAAGGTGCTGACGGCACGGAGCAGGGATGAAATATGGAGCTCTATCGCACGGGGGCCCCGCTCTGGCGCCAGAGCTCACAAAAGAGAAATTGCTCTTGTCTCCACAGTGCTTCGTGTACCCAGAGGTGTTGTTGTTAAAGACGTTAACGGGGTCGTTTACTGCTCTCGAGGATGTTTTTATCGACAAGTGAATTTTCCCCGCATTAGGGTCTTCACTTGGGTTTTTACACATACTTTCGTCCGAGCTGGCACATTTGTCTGAATCACAAAGATCACTCTCCTCCTGCTCAGTGCTGACAACTGCTCCACCAAGCTTAGACTGCACTTTCGCCTGGCTCCTGCCCTCTACTATCAAAGTCCCCTCCTGAGTATCATCGCTTTCAAAAGAGGCGTAATCCACAAAGGAATAAACCAGGTTGTCGTCTTCAAACTCCCAACATGTTCCTCGGCCTAAATCGTAATCTACGTCATGGTCGAGCTCGGTCAGCTGGATTTCGTGTGTGGTGATATAATGGGACTCGTCCTCCACGGTGTCGGAGCCGCAGTGGTCGGACAGCACGGCGCTGGCGCCGTCATCGGACTCTGTCTTGCTGTTCAGATACATATCCGTGTACCGGAGCTCATCACTCTCGCTACACACATGGTCACTGCAGTCACTCGGGTCGAGCTCGGCCTGGCGCTGATTCTCATTCTCAGAGTCCCGATCTGTTTTGGGAAGTTTGGTCAGAGTTTCCAAAGGGGGCTCACCTGATCCAAGCCCCGGGACGGTGTCCTGGTTGTCCTCATTTGAAATGATTTTACTCTTTATTTCATGCTCCCCTTGCTTTGAATTGTCGCATTTAATAACAGACAGCTGGTTCCCTACGCCCGTGAAAGTCACTTTCACCGTTTTGGGGCAGTCAGGTTTCATGTCCAAATCCACATAATTGGACTCGTCGCTGTTGTTTGTCTCGGTGGCGTGGTCCTTTCTGCCGGCTTTGTCCTTACCCTTGTCATCTGAGAGCAGCTTCCTGTGAAGTCCGGTGTCGTCTTGGTAGGTGAGAGTTTTCTCCGCTGCTTCCATTTAGTCCGGTCTTACCGTCAGGTGGTCCTCGTTTACGATGTTATCCTGACACAGGACGGAAAACTCTGCAGGCTGGAGCGACGGGGGGAGAGCAGAGAGAGAGAGAGCGAGAGAGCGAGAGGAAAGTCCCACTATGGTTTCTCTAATGGTTTCTCTCAGGCTTGTGCAGCTACTTTATTTTTACAGTCAGGCGTTTGTAGCTACAGACTGGTCTTCTGAAATGAATTTCCAAAAAGTTTATTTTCAGCACCTTTTCTGGAAGAACAGCTCCTCCACAGAGTCTATTATTTATTTATTTTTTCTCTTACATAAATAATATGAGCATATGAAAAATGCAACCGATTTTTTTTTATTATTTATTTTGCTTTTGTCCTGTTTGAAAATGTGTCACGCTTTTAAATGGGAGGCTTTGGTTTTGGAAAGTACTATGTAAAAAATAATTTTTAAAAAAGTATCACATTTTAAACACTCAGGAGGAACGTTATTTTGAAAATAAGTTTTATTTTCTTTGGATGCTTCCAACAACTTTTATTCTTTGTTTCCCCTTTTTTCTTATTTTTTCAGAAATACAGAATTATGAAATATCGCAAGATTTTTTTTTGAGCATGGTCAAATATTTATATCAAGGAATGAAACAAAAAAAGATAGAAAACTTGTGGAACAGGCTGACTTGTCAAAAACTAAAAGAAGATATAAAAACTGACAAAATGTCAGTCAAAAACAAATTCATATGGGCACATGAAAATCTGAGTGTGCTTAAAAAATAGCACATAATACCTAGGAAAGAATACAAAAGTTGCTGTTGCATAAATAGCACACATAACATACTGGCACCATAAACATTTGTGGACACGTGAATGTGCTCAGTGCTTTATTCACTCACTGAAACAGCTGTGCACATGATGGAGAGAAGTATTCGCCATCAGCTGGTGCAGTATGACATTTTTCACTCATATTTTCATGATAACTATTTGACTATTACTACTACTACTACTACTACTACTACTACTGCTAATACTACTATTACTACTACTACTACTACTACTACTACTACTACTACTACTACTAATAATAATAATAATAATAATAATAATAATGATAATAACAATAATGCAGTTATAAAAGTTCTAAGTGCTGAACACACAAGTGTTGTTTCTGGACAGGGCCCCAGTTTGGTGGTATGCAGCAAGGAGGGGGTGGACCAACAGTTGCTGTATGTGGAGGGCACACTGACAGCAATATCAAGGACAGAGGCCACAAGCACAAAGCCTTTGTCACCCTCAAATCCCACTTCTACTCTCAGTGCCACTAATGTGGTGTAGGGCAGGGCTGGAAACAAACTTAGCATATTTATTTAAGTGCCATACTAAAGTACATTTTGAGGGTCGATGGAACCCCTGGAGTCAAGTACAATTGTATCAAAGATAGTGTATCTTCACCTCAACCCTAGCAACATCAATAAAATATTACCTTCAAAACATTAAAAAATAATAGTAGTAAAATAATCTCCTAGTTTAGTATCTAGTGGTATATTTTTCAGCAGGGGTCTAAAGTACAAGTAAAGTGAGTACTTCATTTGCTGTTTCTGAACTGTTCACCTAATAGATGGATTAGAGACACAATTCATGCATTTCAAGAGTTAAAAAATGAGAATAACTCATGATTTCACTAAGAATTACCAAACAAGTGTCAACGCCCCCCCCAAAAAAAATCTATCTCAAGTGTGAGCTCTTAAACATTTCACGACACACACAGGTTGTGAAGTGACCTGCACAAAGCTGATAAATTTAGGTAGCTATTTAAATAAGGACACCACTCATGCAACCATGTTGAGATCCGTTTCTTATACTGGCCACATTAAAACAACAGGTGTTAAATAATGAACACCATTAATCAAGACTATGGACAGTCCCCTGAAGACTTTTTCAAACCTAATTTTCAGCCCCACATCTCAAATGTTGATGCAGAATAGAGAGGACTGATACCTAATATATGCACCGCTCTAACAAGAACCATTTCACAGGGAATGATAAGCTGAATAAACCCTAACAACGGTTCATACTGTACAGTGTATACTAATTACAGTACTGTGCTGTGTAGAGTATAGGATTTGCACTATAATACTGCTAGCAATTTGGTTGTCATTTTGCAAACAGTTTATTATTTTAGATCAAAATCTAAAACTTAGTAGTCCACTTGATGAGATGAGATGTGCAGCTCTGTTTACTAAACATTATAATATGCTGTTCTAATTTGCATAAGGAGTTACACAAAACTGGATGAGTATTTAAATTCTACTTTAGATATCCACACAGAATGAAGTTTATTATTAAATATCAATCTATCATGTGCTTTAGCTGTAGGAGCACTGAAAGCATTTAAGTTTTACTGGTGGGTACTGGTAGATTGTGAAGAAAAAAAAACAATGTGCAACTCCCTGATGTGAAGTAGGTCAGTGATGACTAGATGTAAAAGAGGTCCTGTACTAAAATGAATGTAGCACAACCACAACACTGCCATCATATAAAAATCAAAAATCAATTTGAAACATGAGAATTTGTACCAAATATTTTGCTGATATTTAAGACAAACTGTTACACTGTGTACTATTATGACATGTTTATGTTTTATGGTACAGTGCAGCAGTACTGGTGACCTTCTGACACCCTCTGCAGCTTTTAAGTGGGAACTGGAGAAGTCAGAGAGCCTGAACACCTGCTGTGAAGCAGTCAGCAGGCAGACACCGTAGGTTCCCCATCCTTCAAAGGTTTCATAATTCAAAAGTTAAAAGGTCTCCTTTGGATTTGCAAGTGTTGTGTGTGAGCTAATTTAAAGGATGTTGGGGATTAGAGTTACCGTAAACCATTGATACTGACAATTCACTTAACAAGGATAAATGATCACTCCTGGTGAATGGGTTCAATCAGCGGGTTTACCAATATCTAAATATAACCTCCAGATCTCAGATCATTTTGGTGTCCATACCCAACTTGATTGAAATCCCAAAAATACTTGGGTATCTGGATGGAGGACAGATTTTCATTTTAAAATATATATTGAGCACAGCAAAAAAGGTGACGGTTGAATTGTTTTGTTTTGTTTGTTTTTTAATCAAAAAAAGAGCCTGGCTTAATTTAAAAGTTAGGAAACACTTGTTCAAGTTACTTGTTCTTAATTATGGTGGCACAGTTCTTTACTTTTTGTACTGACCCACCAGAAGTTTGTCATTGTTGCTGTTTGCTTATTGTTTTATTTTTGTCTATTTAGAAAAATTTGTGTTCATTTTGATGGAGGAGTAACTTGCATATTGCAGCAAGACAATGTCAAACATTTGCAGAGTGATGTTAAAAGAAGTGATGGAGCACTGCGGTGAATGTGAAACTGTCCCAACTTCTTAAAAATGTATTTCACAATTGTATTTAAAAAAACAAACAAAAAAAAACAGTATATATTTTTTCTCAATATCAACATTTCATGTTTGTCTTTTTTTGTTGTTGTTTAATGGATTTGCGAGCCATTGCATTTTACATTTTATGTGCACATGTTGCTACAGAGACTCTGGACTAAAATGATTTGCATCCATTATTTTGTACATTCATGATGACAACGTTCTTAACATCAGAAAGGTGCTTTCATGACTCGCAACCCAAATGTTTTAGTATTTACTACATTAAAAACCTGCAAATAGTTATTAACTGCTGAGATACTTTATTTTTAAAGGATGCCACATTACAATGTGGTACTAATTTCCTTTACAAAATGTTTTTGATGGTAACACTGAATGGCAGTGGGATATTTTTCTGTTTGTAAGAAAATGTTTCATCTCCTTCCTTCATCTGACACAACCAATTGCACAGCCGTGAACAAGGACAAAAGCAGATAAAGGTGTTTTTCAAAAGTGCTTTTAACATTTTGGTTGTTTTTAGAAGTGAATATTTTGGAGAAGTCATTCTGTGCCAGCACTTTGAATTACCAAATGGAAAAAAAAGAGCTCACTTTATTGTGCTCAAGTTGCACAGATATAAAAAATGTGAGCAAAATCTGTGATGTGTAGTGTCTCAGGGGTCAGACATCCATTCATGCTTGTGGAAAGCAAACATATATGTAAAAAAAAAAATCAAATATACAAAATACTTTTCCATTTCCTTGACCCCATCTTGATGGTTGTCTAGGAAGAAATAGCTAAGCGATATTTGCCCTGTATCATCTGCCGTCTCGAGTGTTTAGGGATACTTTAGCCTAAAAACAGCAATGCTAGAGTCAGAGCTGTTGTGAATTATGCCAGCAATGGCAGACATGTACGGTTGCTCCCTTCTGGCAATGGCTATTCAATTTCACTCGTGCTGCCAGACTGCTAGGCTACCAGCAAAGGTCAACACCTTGTTAGGACTTGCTGGGAACTAACAACTCCATTGTTGTGTGAAAACTCCTCTTTTATTTATAATGCCACTAAGCTGCATTTGAAAGAGGTTTATATAATCATAAAACACACAATAAATTGTTAAAAATGCTTATAACTACATAACTGACTTGCCCCTTTCTGATTTCTTGGTTTGTTTAAAAACTGCATTTCATATTCACTTGGTTTATTTTTTGTCTAATTTTAAAATTAGTTTGATGATCTGAAGCATTTAAGTGTGACAAATATGCAAAAAAACTAAGAAATTGAGAAGGGGTCTAATACTTTTTCACAGCACTGCACTGTACATGTACATAATTTACTTTTGTGTACAACTGGTAACACAACAGTTTACTTTTAGCATCATTGTGTTATCAGTTTTAGCACTTTGTTTTAATAATTTAATAATGTTTCTATAAATAATTCTCAGGTGTCTACAGCTGTCTTCAAAGCTGCCTGAGAAGCAGGATACACCTTGGACAGGTTGCTAATCCATCAGAGGGCTAACACAGAGCTGCTGTCATTCACAACATGGGCCACTTTAGAATCACTGTTTCAACACACATGCATATATTGGAAATGTGGAAGGAAATTGGAACACCCATCAACACATTTGAACCTAGAAATTTTTCACTGTGAGGTGAAACTACTACCACCATACCAGCCCTATTTCAAATGCAGAATTGAAGAACTGTGTAGGGCTGATCCTATGCTTTCATGTTGTTTACGCCAAATTCTGACCCCACCATCTGAATATGGCAGCAGAAATTGAGACTCGTCATACCAGGCAACGTTTTTCCAATGTTCTGTTGTCCAATTTTGGTCAGCCAGTGCAAATTGTAACCTCAGTGGACAGGAGCATACGATGCATTCCTCTGCTGCTGTAGCCCATCTGCTTCAAGGTGTGAGGTGTTCAGAAATGCTCTTCTGCACACCTTGGCTGTAGTGAGCAGTTCAAAGGCATTAAAATCATCTTTCTTCCCCATTCTGATGCTCAGTTAGAACTTCAGCTGGTTGACCGTGTCTATGTGCCTAAATGCACTGAGTTTCTGCCGTATTTGTGTTAAGGAGCAGCTGAACAGGTGTAACTAATAAATGTATATTTTAAATTAGGTGGTTGTAAAGGAGAGAGGAAATTTAAAAAATGACTATCAGAAAGGAATGAACAAAGGTTCAGGGAAATAATAATTCTCACAAATTCTCAAAAATATTTATTAAAAGGCCCGTTGTGTAGGATGTGAAAACCTAAGAGTGAACAGACAATCTTTATATATCTGGTGATGCGTCATTTTTTCCCACAACAACCCAAATAAATGTAAAACATTCTATAACACTTTGGATGTGGAAGCTTTAAATAAAAAATGAAGACAGAAAAACTACAGCATAACAGCAGATTATTTCCCCCCATGTTAGCAAAACAGTTTGTTGCCTCTTCTTTTATCAGCAGCTTCCCTCTAGTGGCGCATTTTATGTACTGGCACACTGCACAACTGAGGGAGTGGAGTTTGTTTATTCCTGAAGTAAAAAAAAAAAAAGGAAATACGAATTGCAGCAAGCAAACGTTGAAAATTTCTCTTCTTGTGTTCGTACTACTTCGTACTGCCATTTATTTCATAAAACTTAATATTAAACATCAAGTGTTGTGTGTTCAAGACTTACCTTCCATTTGTAACATGTCAGGGCTCGCTAAGTCTTACTTACCTTATTAGCATGCAAAATCTGTGACTTCCCTAAGCAAGTAATAAAAATACAAATGGGAATATATATAGGGCCATATAAAGACATAAAAGTTCACAAACAAAGAAACTTTCAAAAATAATGCAAATGAAAAAGTGTCTGGCTCCTACAAACTAACATGATCCAAAGAATATTTCAAATGCACCATGAAGTACTTTGAGACAGGCGAAAACTACTGGTATACAGTAAGCCCTGAGAATTAGTGGGTTGAAATTCAGAGATTGAGAAAAGAAGCTGGTTACTTTACTTCTAAGGTGTAATATCTGCCAAAATGGGGTGGGTGGTCTTGAGTATTGACTTAGTAGGCTGACAAAAACTGATCAAACTTTTTTCAGACTTTAAAAAAAACCTCCATTGCCAAGAACTGCTCATTTGGCAATGTTTAAGGTGCTTCATTTACTTATTTTCTTTCCTTGTATTCCCTCAATTATATAAACTATACATCTCTCCTGAGCTCCTCAGGGTGAAAAATCTAATTAAAACGTATTACTTAAACTCTTACATGTGGAGTGACTTTCAGTGGGTTTGGTACTTTCTGTATAGTTACGCAGAATGCGTCACGTGATGAAATCCACGACCGACGTGGGCAAAAATTAAAAATGTGTATTAATGCTCTCCATGGTGCTGAAATAATCAATGTATATTTGTGATTTCTTTTGATTTAAGTCATAATTATTAAACGCCTATTTACACGCTTTGCTGTAAAGTCTTTCTCTACAAATCATGTTTGGTTACTGATGAACTCAGGTTTTTTTTTTCTTTTTTTCTTTTTTTGTCCGAAACCAAAGCAGCAGCCTTCCGGGACGCAGCTGCGGCCGTATCAGCCTGTGTCAGGGGTTTCCACTGTAGTGCTGCATTTTGATGTCGCCCAGCGGATACATAAACTGCAAGCTCCGACCTCGCGTTCAGTCACTGTTTTTAATGTCTAAGAAGCATCATGACATCCGCTAAGCAGTGGCTGGCCGGATTTGTGCTCCTTTGTATTTATACTGCAGCTGAATCGAAAAGGAATTTCAAATGTCCTTCAGGATGCTCCTGCACAAAGGAGACCATCATCTGCGTCGGTACTTCACAGATCCCCCATATTATACCGAAAGAGATCAACTCACTGTAAGTACATTTCTTTGGATAAAGAAGATTTTTTAAACCCTTTAGTGAGCTATTAATACCGCAATCAAGAATAATAATTTACTTCCTATAATGGGCTTTCGTCCAGAGTTGGTGCTTGGCGCGTCTGGTACAGACCGTTAACATGTCCCTCATGTGTTTCACTCAACAGAAGCATGGTTAATGGATCTATTACGGAAATTACAGAGGGGATGTTTTCGCTTATGCCTTCTATTCAGCTGCTGTAAGTACTCAATGATTACTTGCTGATTGTTGACGTCTCAGGGCAGGAACACACCCAAACAAATAAAGCACATGGATTTAATTATGGTTAAGTTGTTTCTGGTTACTTTGTGTTGGAAACCAGGCAAACGTTTTTTGTTTGGTTTTTAAAAAAGAGAATTTTGATATTTTGAATTGTAAAGTTTTGTTTTTCCTTTACAGGCTTCTTAATGCAAATTCTTTGACCACAATCAAAGATGATGCTTTCTCTGGTCTGCCGCATCTAGAATATTTGTGAGTATTAATAGTTTACTTTTTTCCTAATCTAAAGTTAAACTAGGCTACATAAATTTGCATTGTTTTATGATTCAGCAGAACTATATTCACAGGATGATGGACCTTCAGCTCCTAGCTGCACATCTCAATTACCAAAAACTATAAAACTTACCCCAGTACCCTCACCAAGGGGCCAGTAAATAAAAAAATAATTAATGTGTGCATTTCTGACATGATGTAATATTATATTTCTCTGCCTGTCCCCAGTGATAAATCTGTTATTTTATTATTTCTGGAACAGATTCATTGAAGGGAACAAGATAGAAACAGTCACCAAAAATGCTTTTCGGGGTCTACGAGGTTTGACTTATCTGTAAGTTTTGCTGTCCTTCTTTCTACCAATCACAACAGCCATACAGACTATATTAACAGTATGTAGCAACATTTCACATTTAAAGTGAAAAAATAGAGAATTGTGTGTTTTTTCCTCTTTCTGTGTGTCTGGTTTAGCTCCCTGGCAAATAACAAGATGATGTTTCTGCCGAGAGACCTCTTTTTTGACTTGGACTCATTGCTGGAACTGTGAGTAAGCAGTTGTTGTGTCAGCAGTGTGTGTGGGTGTGTTTAAGAGAGAGTGAGAGAGCGCAAGCGTGTGTTTTTCTAACTGAAGCTGACTCAGACTGCACTGGCATTAAATCCCACAAGTATGCAAAATCTATCTATCTATCTATCTATCTATCTATCTATCTATCTATCTATCTATCTATCTATCTATCTATCTATCTATCTATCTATCTATCTATCTGTGTCTGCCTGGTATTTTGTTTTTCTGTCCTTTCTGGCTTCTCTCTTGTCTTAATCCTTTATTGTTGATAATTCCCTCTATAATGCATCAGAGATCTGCGAGGCAACTCTTTCCAGTGTGGCTGTGAGAACAAGTGGCTGATGACGTGGCTGAAAAACACAAATGCCACAGTATCAGATGTCTTCTGCGCAAGCCCCAGTGACATGAAGGGCAAGAGGCTCAATGACCTTCCTATTCCACCAGGCAAATGTATTTCCACAGGTGAAATAACAAGGGCAGGATGAAAGGCATTCCTGCCATGCTAAAATCAATAGAAATGTTGAATAATTAACCGGAAAACTCATGTACCATTTTTGCACTCAAAAACAAACAGAGTCAAAGCTTACTAACATGCTTCCTCCTGAAAATCCGACATTGCATAACCTTTCCAAAAAACAAACAAAAAACACAATACAGTAATATTTGCAGATATAAGAATAAGAAATTGAATAAACTATAATCCAACTGATTCAAATTTCTCCTAAGTGGAGCCAAATCTCACAAAAATCCATGTAGCAGTGGCTGACATATTGCTTTCATGGTGGGATTGAATAAAAAGTTGGGAATCACAGGGTCACTGCAAAAAAAAAAAAAAAGTGCAAATGACTGTTAAAAGATGCACAATATCAAAAGCAAAATGTTATTGATTCTGAAAGCTAAATACAATAGCCCTGACTACACAGATGCAGCATTTCAAAGCACTGAAATGTAACTGAAACCGTGAGAATGTAAATGTTGATGCTTTCACTTCATCAGCCAACCAGCAGTTTCTGTTTTTTGTCTGCATCTCACAGACTTTGTGCGTCATCAGTCCATTCCCATTCAGTCCATGTCAGCGGACATCTTCTCCTTCAAAGAGGACATCTATGTAGCGATGGCTGCCCCAAACTCCAACAGCTGCGTTATCATGGAATGGGATCACATTGAACTGAACTTCAGAAAATTTGATAATATAACAGGTTTGACAGTCTTTTTTTAAAAAAAAAAAAGGCTGGCAATTTTTTTTCATGGCCAATAGATCTAATGAAAAGACCAAAAGACAACAATCAATGATCCTGTACACAGTTTAACTGCATAGCCAAATCCTCCACTGGCATTGATATGTATTGTATATTTTGTATTCATCAACTGGCATCCTCCAGGTTTGAAAAATTAAGTGCCAGAAACAGCAGATAACGAAAAGGCCACTTAATCCAAAAGGGAGGTGATCCTCACAGACTTATGGACAAAACAGTGTTTTGGTCTATAAAAGTAATTTCCCACCGTAACTGCAGTCTCAGTTACTCATGGTTTTACCTCAGTACACAGGTTCAGTTCTCCCACAGACACTATGTGGACCTTCGCACCCCACTGAATCCCACTGAAATGCTCTTCTTTACCACAGTAACACAGAAAAATTATTCTCCCGAGCCTCTGATCACATGTCATGTCCCAGCACACAAAACGGAGAAAGTAACTAGTGTGCCCGCCGCGGTGCATCCCTCAAATCACCCTACACTACTTCTTGAACAGCTCTGCCCCACCTCTCCACCTGCAGCCGAGCTTGAAACAACACCCTGCTGCCTCACCCACTTTGCAAATCATTTTTATACCTTAGCAATTTGAAAATGTATTTGGGCTTAAAGTCATGCATTTTGAGTGCAGACTGTGGGTGGCAAGTGGGTGTGGACGTGCATATATACTAGTTGTTTGATGGGGGTAACATCCACTGATTCAGGTTACTGAACTGAATCTCTGGACTATTGTTTTTGTGCCTCTTGTGGGAATTTTTTTAATTGAAAATATCAAAAAAAAAAAGGCTTGTTGTGCAGTTAATTGGTTCATCCAGTAATTTAAATGTTGGTTTTTGAAGCCCTGGCTTCTCCAGTCTGCCTGTGAGGCAATACATAAACCCCAAAATGCCCTCAATAAGACTAAAATGACGCTTTCTAAATGGTATTTGCCATTTGATCATTATTGTGTTACTTAGCACTAATGATCAGGTGTCTGCATGATGCACTCATATACTGTATGGATACACATTAACATTAGCTGATAATAAAGACTCATGGTATAAAAAAAAAAAGGAAAGCCAGAAACCCTACAGTCCATGGTATTCATCCACAACTGAAAATAGTTCCAACAAAAAAAGACACCATACAGTTGTTTTAGGGCATAAATGATCTTTGGTCTTTTCATGCTTGATGACAATAATTGTAAAACTGTCAGCACTAATCTTTAAGTTAAATTCATAGATCCTTTATTGTGAGGCAATTTTCAACTAATAATTTCATTTTCTGTGTTGTATTATCACTGTCAACCTTTTCCTCACAGGGAAGTCTGTTGTTGGATGCAAGTCGGTTCTAATTGAAGACCATGTCCTAATAATAGTCACCCAGCTCTTCGGTGGTTCCCACATTTACAAGTTTGATGATCAACAAAACAAGTTCATCAACTTTCAAACTATCGAAGTGTTCAACATCTCAAAGCCAAACGATATCGAAGTCTTTCAGATGGAAGGTGATTGGTACTTTGTGATTGTGGACAGCTCCAAGGCAGGCATGTCTACTCTGTACAAATGGACTGACCAACCAGAACGTAATGAAACTGGTTTCCACTCCTACCAGTTTCTCCATGAATGGTTTCGTGATACAGACGCTGAGTATGTTGAGGTTGACGGAAAATCCTACCTGATCTTAGCCAGTCGCTCTCAGTCACCTGTCATCTACCTCTGGAACAAGAGTACACTGAAGTTTATATTTCATAGTGAAATCACAAATATTGATGACGCAGTGGCAGTCAAAGCTTTCCGGGTGGAGGGTGACTTGTATCTGGCCATGGCTTGCTACATTGGTGACTCCAAAGTCCTTAAGTGGACCAACAAGCAGTTCACTGAATTGCACACTCTTCCCTCTCGAGGGGCAATGATCCTCCAGCCGTTTTCCTTCGCAGACAGGCACTATCTCGCTCTTGGCAGCGACTACTCTTTCACACAGATCTACCTCTGGGATGCAGAGACAAAAACATTTCACAAGTTCAAGGACATTTATGTGCAGTCACCCCGGTCATTTACCGTAGTAACTACTGACCGAAGGAGTTTTATTTTCTCCTCCAGCTTCAAGGGAAAATCAATGGTTTTTGAACATATATTTGTAGATTTAAGCTTATAATCCTACAAAGAATAGTACTAATCACAATATACAGTGCTTAGCAAATTTATTTGACCATTTGTCATATAAATAAGAAAACACAAATATTTTAGAAGTCTGTCAAAAACTTGTTTAAAACTAAAAATTAATGAATTCATTCATTTTTGTTCCCAAATTTGAGCCGGCGCACTGGACTTTAAAGAAATTAAAGGCATAACATTCAGCCACTAAAATGAATGTTCATGAATGTAAATAAATAACTGTAATTTGGCATCTTAATAAAAATAATAATAATGTGATTTACCATTTTTCAGCTGTTTTGCAAAACAGTAAGTTTTGAAATTCATGGATAAAAACAATAATTATATTTTAGCATTAAAGATTTTTTGATTAAACAGCTTGTGCATGCTGGTGGATTAACCATTATAGAAATGTAAAAAATGATTTCGGTAATTACCAAAACTGTTAATTTAGGGCAGTTGTGGAATAAACTTTAGTGGCAGTCTAATAAATTTGTTAAGCAATGAATGTCACTTACTTAATTCATAAAATGTGTATGCTATAAAAGGAGTGTCAAATGCAGTGTACTGTACTTATGCAACTAGATTCATCATTCTTGGTTTGAGACTAACCTTTTGTATGATATGCATTCAAGAGGTTATGCAGTTAATGTTAGACCGCAGGTAACTGAAGGCTAACAGAAATATTCAACAAGGGCAATTGTTCAAACGCAACTGCATGAAGAAATTTTCATGATATATCCTTAAAAAGATTTGGCTTTTATCATAATTCTGTCAAGCAAACAAGCCAATGCCCACACTGGCCAAGACTATCCCAGAGTACTGCCTTCCTGCCCCCACACAGGAAGTTAGTGAGAAGCTTAACACAGTTCTTTATGGTGCCGCTGTGTGAACAAAACAATCTTTGTATGTCACGTCAAAGTGAACACTGAAAAAACTAAACTGATTGTGTCATATAGCTTTGTATAATCTGTAGTGTCTGCCAAAGTCTGAAGGAAAAAACTGCAACATGTAGCCCCCAAAATTTTGATGTTTGAAAAAACTGGCCATTTTTTTGGGTCTACCACTGCAAATGTCAAATGTTACTCAGAAAGTCATTCTGAGTAACAATTATTTCACTTTAAGAGAATGGACATTGTCTCTGAGAAGCCATCAGAAATTTTGAAGCCATTTCATAGCAGTGAGTGTTGTAAAAGTGCATGATGCACACTTTTCATCTGTACCAGAAAACACAGAGGAATGTGTTAGATAAATATTGCTAGCATAAGCCTAAGCCAAACTCCACTACATTTATATCAAACTACTGTATGACTATGCTACTGAGTGCCTATTTAATAGCAAAACAACATATATAATTTACTTTTGAGTCCTATGCAAAATGTATAATAAAAGTGTTAATACTGAATAATAATCACAATTGTGTGCTTTAAAGCCTTTGTAGGAGGAATTTTCATTAAGCAAAAAAGAAAAAAAATTGCTTTTTCTGTACTGATCTTTTGATATTTTCACATATAAAACAATGGCATCATTTACACATTTTTGACAATTATCAGATAAAAATCACAAAATGCTAACTAGTATGAGCAATATGTTTTTGCCCTTTCATCAGTCTTGATGTCCTACCAATAGTAATGTATAAATATTTTTTTCCTACTTCATAGTAATGCTGAAAAGTAATCTTTTTCATGCTTTCAGTCCTGTGTAAGAACAGGTTTGTGGAAATGCATTAAAGAACATTTAATCACACATATTTTTGTAAATTATTTTTCCATCATATTTTCCTGATCTGGACATGCAGCCATTAAAGCAAAGATAAAGTGCTTCACACAAAATCTTTTGAGAATAGCTGGTGTCTGAGACAAGGTTTCCAAGAAAACAAGAACAGAGGGAAAGTATCTTAATGGTCTATGACGCTTTCCCATAGTCGTAGCTATTTAGACCATTACAGAAAATATAAGGTATGTAATGTAATTACAGAGAACATCATTATGATCTGCTATTGTTATCATTCAGTGATGTCACTTAAATTTCATCCAACTTGTCTAGAATGTGCTATCAGCTGTACAAGTGATTTCACTGAACAATCTCATAGGTTTGTGCTTTCACACGATTCCTGAAAAACATATTGCAAAAAAAAAAAATGTGTGTGTGTGTGTGTGTGGGGCGGGGGGGGGTACCAGGGGCTGAACACCTGGGACAGATGTGGAAGGTAAAGTCCAAAGTGGCCCCAGTGTTAACAGGAGCATGAGGAGCTGTAACCCCCAAACTTAAAGAGGGGCTCCAGCAGCAGATTCCAGGCACAGCATCAGAGGTCTCTGACCACAGAAGTGCAGTCCTTGGAATTGCTAAGATACTGCAGAGAATCCTAGACTATAAAGTAAAATATACTGCATATAGAATGTACTACATACATTTTTAATCCCAGTATGAGTACGAGTTTGTTTAGTCACATTTGTAAAACGGAGTAATTTAAGGTGCAGCGATTTTGCGTATGAGATCACATCAGGCTCAAAAATCCTGCTGATTTGATCTGTGTCGTAGAAATTTGGGGACACGGTAATCGTAGACTGAAATTACAAACTCATATGCGTTAGAAATGATTTAAAGGCTGTAGCCCATTTATTCATTGGTGCAGTTATATTTATTCTTATAACAACAACAACACATTAAATCTGATTTGACAATTACAATCTGATAAAAATGACCCACCTTGAAATAAAATATTGAGATCAGTCCGTCTGTTGACGTTGAAAACCAAAATCTGCAACATTTTGTTAGTCTGTTAGTCATGTTCATTTTAAATACGGCACCACTACTTTTTTATGATGTGCATTGCAAGCATTAACGTATTAAACAGATAATCTAAAAATAAAACGCACACACATAGACTCTATTCAACCAGCCAGTGCCACAAATATATTTACAACTCCGTTTATTACTACGAGATATTATTTGACCCTGACTGATATTGATTGAAATCAATTCTTAAATGAGATGGACGTTTATTGCCTAACACAGCCTGCACTATGCAGATGATTATTTTTGTTATGCTATATTACTTATTCGAGGGTAATTTAAGGATAACCATCTGTGTTTCCACACAAATACATCTTGTTCATTTTAATTTATTTCTTGTTTTAGCGTGTTATTATTTTTGCCTTTCTGTTTCACGAGGGTCAGCAAATGCGCCGTGACACTTCTCTGACGTCGAGACGGGCGGAAGTGATGCAAATCGCGTTTCTCGATCGGTGTGATCCGTTTTGGCTGTGAATTCTGCAGAACCAGCGGGGTGATGCTTCTCTGACACTCGCCTTGCGTAGTTAGCCTTTGTCCCGCGCAGGACGCGAGATGGATCCGTCCAGGAGGAGCGAGAGCGACTGGCAGGGGCTGCTCAGTGAGGTGAGACTGTGCAGACGTAGCGAGGAGGAGACGTAAGGAAAGCGTAAAAAAACCTCCACTAGCGCACACTGTGGGACAGGAGCCCTGTCCGACTAACATACTGTGGCAGATATGATCATTTCATTGTGTCTAAGTTCTGTCTGCTACCGCTTGTTTGGATCTACAGACAGGTGCATTTGTGTTTAGATTAATCCGAGCTCACAGGATTAAATCTCAGCTGCTGTGGCTTCTCTTACCTACAAAGACTGTACATGTATGAGGAAGCAGATTTGAGTTCCTTGCACCTGCAGAGCCCTTTGCCCTGTAAAGTTACTGACTTGTAAAGTTACTGCACCACCCTGCAGGTTGCAGCGGTTATGAAGAAATACATTTCGATGGCTGCGTTTGCTCGAGTACCGCACTTGAGCACAGTCAGTGTTGTACTGTTTGTTGTTTAGGCTGCAGGGATATTTACATTTTGTCCGTTATACTACTGTTTTAATCCACAGCTTCTACCTGACAGCTTTGGTTGCGTAATGCTGATATACACTCACTGGTCACTTTATTAGGTACACCTTGCTAATAATGGGTTGGACCCCCTTTTGCCTTCAGAATTGTCTTAATCCTTCGTGGCATAGATTCAACAAGGTGCTGGAAACATTTCTCAGAGATTTTGGTCCGTATTGACATGACCTCGTCACACACTTGCTGCAGATTTGTTAGCTGTTCATCTATAATGGGAATCTTCTATTCCGCCACGTCCCAAAGGTGATCTATTGGATTGAGATCTGGTGACTGTGAAGGCCATTTGAGTATTCAAGAAACCAGTTTTCACAAAGTGCAAACCAGTTGATACCCCCCCCCCAAAAAAAATAAAATAAAATAAAATAATAAATAAAAGTCTTCTATTGTCCAAATCTGGTGAGCCCGTGGGAACTGCAGCTTCAGATTCCTGTTCTTAGCTGACAGGTGTGGCACCCGGTGCAGTCTTCTGCTGCTGTAGCCCATCTACTTCAAGGTTTGATGTGTTGCATGTTCAGAGATGCTCCTCTCCTCGTAACTTGTGGTTATTTGAGTTAATGTTGCATTCCTATCAAAGCAATCTGGCCATTCTCCTCTGACCTCTGGTATCAACAAGATATTTTCACCCAGAGAACTGCCGCTCATTGGATATTTTCTCTTTTTTTGGACCATTCTCTGTAAACCCTGGAGATGGCTGTGTGGGAAATCCCAGTAGATCATCAGTTTCTGAAATACTCAGACCAGCCAGTCTGGCACCAACAACCATTCACATTTAGAATCACTTAAATCACCTTTCTTCCTCATTCTGATGCTCACTTTGAGCTTCAGCAGGCTGTGGATTGTGTCTACATGAATAAATGTGCTGAGCTGCTGACATGTGATTGGCTCATCAGATATTTGCGTTAACAAGCAGTTGAACAGGTGTGCCTAATAAAGTGGCTGGTGAGTATATATTTATTTAATGTATTGTTGCAGATTAGCAGCAGCATAGAAATGAGTTAAAATTAGGCTCCCCTTAGTAAAGTTAAATCTAGGCGACTGTTTGTTGTGATTTGGTGCTTATATAAATAAAATTGAATTGAATTGAATTATAGTGGTATTTTTTTCTTTTCTTTTTTTTTTACAGCTTTTGCAGTGCTTTCTAATCTTTAATCAACACTAGAGAACTCTTCAACTCCCAGATAGTCAAATAATGTTTATTTACTGTATGCCAGTAACTTTTTCTCATCAAAACCTTTCTCATGTGCAGTTCCTGGTTTGTAAGCAGAAGTTGGAGAGTAAGAAAGAAGCTCTTCTGATTCTGTCTAAAGAGCTGGACACATGTCAGCAGGAGAGGGATCAGTACAAACTGATGGCCAACCAGCTCCGTGAGCGACACCAAGGACTCAAGAAGAAGTACAGAGAGCTCATTGTAAGTTGATCTAATAATGTCTAAAAGATGCATCAGAGTGGAGAATAAAAATAGTCCTTGTCCATCATCTGTTATTAAACTTTGCAGCATTTAATGACAATTCTTTGTCTTTGTATAACCAACAGGATGGAGATCCTTCTCTGCCTCCGGAGAAAAGAAATCAAGTAAAAGATTTAAAAATGCTAATCACTGCAAACAGAGCTGTCTGAACAGTAGTTTCTACTGTGATACATTCATATACTTTACAGCGATACTGGAGACCTGACCAGCAAAATCAATAATCTAGTCACATTCTGTGGGTGTTTCCTGATCAGAGTAGTTTTATGCAAGAATATACCAATGTGGTGTAGACAGTTTATACTAATCAGAAGCAGTAATCAATAAAAACCACTGCCAATGTTGTCAAAAATACATATTCTAGGAGGAGTGCTTCCTTGCTCCTTACTTGCTCTTTGGATTAGATGCATGTAGATTTACTACTACTATTTACTGCTAGCCACTCACATCTCCAAGGTGCTCTTTGTTTAACAATTAAAATGCCTTTATTGTAGTATAATACACCAGATCACTGTCTGTCTGTCGCTGTTTGTTTGTTTGTTTGTTTGTTTGTTTGCCCATGAACTCCTCCTTGCCACACAGGTAGATCTTAGTCCCCTGAAGGTCCTTATCTGTATGCAATATTATGATGTCATCGTGTTGCCTAGCAACCACCTGCCAATAGGCTAAAATGACCCATTTTTAGCGATGTCCCTATAACGCCTTATAAAAGCATTGCATCATCTTAATTTCACAACATCTTAATCTGTACCCACGAAAGTTGAATTATGCATCATGTATTGTAACTTTGTCATCTTACCTAGCAACCAGTTAGCAACAGGCTAAAATCACCCATTTAGTGTTTATGCACCTAGAACACCTTATAAAAGCATGGTATTGTTTTCATTTCATGGGCAGCAGGGGGAAACAAGAAAACATAATTTATTAATTAATAATAATTAATAATAATAATATTCTTAGCATTTTATGTTTGCTTGTTTGAACCCAATGTCTCAAAGTGGATGGATGATAGAAACTAGTTTTTTTGAACACATTATCTGGTGGGGGCTGTACATTGATGATGTCTGTACTGTGGTACATGACACTCAATAGATATGTTAGTTTAACATCAAACCGGACACTTGTAATGTGGCTAACTTGTTTGTGTATTCATTTCATGATCAGGTAAATTTAGCCCAGCTGCTGAGAGACTCCAGAGAGCGAAACTCTCAGCTGACTGAGGAGGTGAAGGAGCTGAAACAACGACTGCTGGAGGCTCAGGGCGATAACAAGGTATTACATCTATAATGTATATTTGCTGAATTTTTGCACCTCATTATTTGTGAATACATTTCCAACTTACCTTTGTACATTTATGTGTCAGTCTAAGTAACTATCGAGCAGGTGGGTGGTGTTTATTTTAAGGAACTGTATAAACATTAAAGGCATAAAATTGTGGCTTAGCTGAGACTTTTCTTACTTTGTGTTATCACAGCTCCTTCGGATGACCATCACCAAACAGAGGCTGGGAGATGAGGAGGTCGGCACTCGACACTTTCCTGCACACGAGAGAGAAGATCTGGTCAAACAGTTAGAAAGGGCGAGAGAACAGGTGAGAGCTGCTGGCTTTATTTTGACTATTCAGGTGATATTTACACAACAGTTTGCCATTTGCCATTGATTAATATACTAATACTGAGATTGTTTTTGATATAAGAGTTCTTGCATTAAAAATGTGAGTTAGAAAAGGATAGTTTGGGGGCATTTAGATGTTATTAAACTAGGACACTTATTGGATGTTGCACAAGGGTGTTGCATATCCCTTCCTGTGCCTGCTATGTGACACTGGAGAACATCCAGTAATTATACATCAGATAGATGTAGAATATATGTCTAAAGCAACATGTAAATTTAATCTAAACTTGATTATATTTGTCACTTACTGTTGCCAGAAAGTAGTGCTATAACCATAACCAAATATATGCTTGTAGACCTCTTCTCTTAGCAAACACGGGAAGTTTGAGGCAGATTGGATAATCTGCATCTGAGTTACAGCTCAAACAGCTTAATGTTTTATGACAAAACATCGAAATTCAACCATGAATATGCTATTCAACTAAAACTCAAAAGCTTCTCAATTTAGCATTTAGATTAGATGGACCAAATAAAAAGTCAGTGTGAGTAATTCTCTAGGATGGTTCGATTAATGCACAACACCTGTAAATGGCAAAAAGAAAACGCACATGCAGGGAGGGGTGCTAGAGAGCCCTTTTGCCATTTAGCCACAAGCAAACCTGTTGTCAAATTTAACTAATTCTGCTGTGTGCGCAAAGTTTAATTAGTTTTTTGAGTATGTTAAATCCCTCAACGATAGATTGATTTCAGGGAATAATAATAAAGTTTGCAGTTTCAAGCAAGTCCTCGCGCCAGCTGGGGCTCAACCTCTAATAAGATGAAATATTAAGCTTATAAATGAGAGAAAGTTTCTATTAATTTTGAACCCAATCTTTAATCTGTTTTGGCTGCAGAACGAGGTGCTGGAGAACAGCGTGAAGTCACTCACAGACGAGCTTCAGGATGTTCGAGCAGAGCGGGACGTGTTTCAACAGAAAGCTCATCGTCTAAATGTGGAAATGAACCACATAGTCGGGAATGATGATATCCGGATTTTAGACATTGATGCTCTCTGCATGGAGAACAGGTTTGGTGCTCTTTTAAAAAGATATTTTCAGTAGTTCCTCTGTGATTGGGAGATGGGATTATTAGAATATCTGTAACAATTTTAGGAAGATTCTCGCATGTTCTACTCCTTCATTTGTTCAAGTCTGTCAGTGTACACATGCTGTATTTAAGGTATGTGTTTACATAAACAGCATTTAGCTGTAAACTAAAAGAGATGAATATTTAGTTTGGATTTTAGTCACAGTTCAGTTTCTTGTCTGCTATTAAAACAGATTAAACTGAACAGGCTTCATGGTTTCCAACATTTCAGGTATTTGCATCAGCGACTTAGTCAACTTCAAGAAGAGGTCAACTTGCTCAAAACAAATCTGGTGAAGTACAAGGTAGTTACAGTTTTACTGTATTTTTATATACACTATATTGCCAAAAGTATTCACTCACACATCCAGATCATTCAATTCAGGTGTTCCAATCACTTCAATGGCCACAGGTGTATAAAATCAAGCACCTAGGCATGCAGACTGCTTATACAAATATTTGTGAAAGAATGGGTCACTCTTAAGAGCTCAGTGAATTCCAGTGTGGTACCGTGATAGGATGCCACCTGGTCAGCAAGTCCAGTCATGAAATTTCCTCACTACTAAATATTCCACATTCAACTGTTAATGGTATTATAGCAAAGTGGAAGCGATTGGGAACGACAGCAAATCTGCTATGAAGTGGTAGGACATGTAAAATCACAGAGCGGGGTCAGTGGATGCTGAGGTGCACAGTAAACAGAGGCCACCATATTTCTGCAGAATCAATCACTACAGACCTCCAAACTTCACGTGGCCTTCAGATTAGCTCAAGAACAGTGTGTAGAGAGCTTGATGGAATGGGTTTCCATGGCCGAGCAGCTGCAGCCAAACCTTACAGCTCCAAGTGCAATGTGAAGCATCAGATGCAGCGGTGTAAAGGATGCCGCCACTGGACTCTAGATGTGTTCTCTGGAAATCATGCTTCTCCATCTGGCAATTCAATGGATGAGTCTGGCTTTGGCGGTTTCCAGGAGAACGGTACTTGTCTGACTGTTTGGTGGAGGGGGGGGGATTATGGTGTGGGGTTGTTTTTCAGGAGTTGGGCTCAGCCCCTTAGTTCCACTGAAAGGAACTCTTAATACTTCAGCATACCAAGACATTTTGAACAATTTCATGCTCCGAACTTTGTGGCTACAGTTCGTGGACAGTCCCACTTGACTGCACACCAGGGCACAAAGCAGGTCCATTAAGACATGGATGAGTGAGTTTGGTGCTGGAAGAACTTGACTGGCCTGCACAGAGTCCTGATCTCAACCCAATACCTTTAGGATTAAATAGAGCGGAGTCTGTGAGCCAGGCCTTCTCATCCAACATCAGTCTCTGACCTCACAAATGTGCTTCTGAAAGAATGGTCAAAAATTCCCATAAACACTCCTAAACCTTGTGAAAAGCCTTCCCATAAGAGTTGAAGCTGTTATAGCTACAAAGGGTGGGCCGACATCATATTAAACCCTATGGATTAAGAATGGGATGTTACTCAACTTCATATGTGTGTGAAGGCAGATGAGCAAATACTTTTGGCAACAGAGTGTATATTATATGTTTCTTTAATTTTTAAACTCTATTTAATTTCTCCAAACTTTTTCCTGCTGGCTTCAGAGTGCCCTGGAGTGTAGAAAGACCTCTAAAATCAGTGGAAAACCCAACAGTAGTGCCCTGACTGGGGTGCTTTCTGCTAAACAAGGTCAGAGGAAAGGTGCTCATTTAAACATCTACACTTTCTGTTATGCACATATTGCCCTTTAAATGTGTGAGTTCTGCTTTATTCAGCATCTCACGGGAAATGATTACTCCTGTTTCTTTTAACCGTGGCTTGTGACATGCTTGCAGTGAAGGAACTGCTGCTGTCTGAAGAAAACAGCTGCAGCTTGCCGGTGACTCCTCAGTCCATCTCAGACCTCAAATCTCTCGCCACAGCTCTGCTGGAAACAATCCACGAGAAAAACATGGTGATACAACACCAGCGCCAAATCAACAAGTACTGAAGTTCAGACCCCACTCACACTCTCTATGTTGTATGCTGTAGATTGTTAGCTCTAATTTATTCATGTAACAATGCGTTTTTTTTTTTCATTAGGATTCTTGGAAATCGGGTAGCAGAGCTGGAGAAGAAACTAAAAACACTAGAGATGTCTGGATTATGGAGCCTTCCAGGTTAATATAATTGTCTTAATATACTGAGAAAAGTGTGTGTGTCACTCTAACCTGTGTTAAGAATACAGTTTTTTCAATAATTCCTCATTTTTCTGCCCTTTTGCTTCTTGCTACCCGGAGGCTTGACTTATAATGTGTCTCTTGGAATATGTGGAAGTATGTTTCTACGTCATAAATTTTCAACTTAATCTTCTTCTCGTATCTGCCAACGTTGCTCATCTTTTATCTAATCCAACATTTTCAAGTAGTTGTGTATGGATAACCACTTTTCTGTGATGATAGGAGGAAGAGACACCATCATCCTGAACCCTCAGCAGGTTGACTCACCTGATTCTCCAGGACAGAAAGGTGAATATTCAGGGGAACTGCTCCTCTGTAAGTCCACAGCAGTCAATATGGGAAGTGCAGGTCCTGAATGTGATTTTTTTTTTTTTGACTGTTCTTAAAGGTGACAAGAGGTCAGAAAATAAAGCTCATGATCAGGAGAGCTCCCCAGAATTTCCAAACCAAGACAGTGTAACACCAGCTGCGTCAGATTTTCAAGATGACACACCAGCACCATCATGTGTGGGGACCTCCCACCCAAACACCTCTCCACAGTTAGCTGAGGAAGAGTCAGCCGGGCCTCAAACAGAAATGCCAGCTAGTGAGGAGCGTCAAGAGAGTGGCCGGTCACAAAGCACAACAGATTTTCTGACTTTAAAAACAGAAGAAGAGGGTATGAGTGACTCCAGTACTGATGTGATATACAGACCTCATTCATCAGACCCCATCCACTCACAGCAACACTCAGAGAACTCAGTCCCAGCAGCTAGGCAAGAGGATGAGTCAGGTGAATGCACTGAAGGGGTGGAAAGTGTTGAAACGGAGTGTATTATAATAGAGGAAAATAGTCATATTGTATCGTCTACTACTGTCTCTGCTACAGCTTCTGAAGAGCAGCAGGAGGGCATCCTATCAAACCAGTAGACTGATGTTTGCAGTACTCAGGAGGTATCAAGTTGCATAGTGTGAAGGAAAAAAGAAAAACAATTAAAGTATTTACAAAATGCCTATTTATAGTTCCGTGACACTCTTTATTTATTTTCGCAAGTAATACAAAACTCAAGAAATGGAAAAACAAATTATTGGGACGCAGCATAATGGATTTCAAATGAGTGCACCTCCTGTGAGTGAAGTAACAGTGACTCCTACCAAACGGAAGACCCTTTAAAAAGAGATGATCTAATGTGCGAGTTTCTACTGGATTTTTTTGAAACAGGACTGCAGGTGTTTTGTCAGTTCATTCACGTTTTATGTAGTCTGCATATCTAATGTGACTAAACTGTGTTTTCTGCTTATTAAAAGTAGCAAACAAGGTTATGTTATGCATCTGTGCTATATATGTGTTGTGATTACGATTTTTTTTTCTGCTTTTGAAGATAAAATTTATAGTCGTTTACATCAGGTGTAGGAATTCCTTTACTGATCATTGAATAACATAATAAAGGAGAGCGTTCTGCTGCTAATTCTTGAGGGAAAATTTCAGTCAAGTTTTGTTTCACAGATACATTTTTAGTGCAGTTTCTGCAGTCAGTTGATCATCAGTGGAAAGAGATGGCATTGATGCAGTCTCCCCCGTTTCCTACCTCTGTTCACTGCCCCCGAGAAATTCATCACTATGTGTAACACATCCAACTGTTTAAGCTAGGAAGCTGTTGATTTCTTTAAAGGTACAGACATTTCTTACTGTCTTATATGGAGACACTCCTCCAGTTTCTGCCTGCAGACTTTGTTGGAAGGGATTTTTTGCTTGAAAGTTATTTGTTGGGGCACAAACAGCTTTCTCTCAGGAATTCAGCCCTGGTGTGATTTAATGTAGTCTGGACAAAGTTCAGTCATCGCAAGGATAAAAGGGATTTCACAAAGATGACAAGGGGTACAGTTGTTTTAAACACGATGTGCCCAACATGAACATAGCACACAATCTTAAGCATTACTTGCAGCATTCGCGGCATATAATCTGCTGTGTGGCACAGAAATATGACATTAAGAGTAAAGTATGAACACTACAGAAATACATGTTCTAGCAATGATTTATTACATCAAAAATGATCAGATGGGGGGGGGGTTGAGCTGAGTGGAGAGCTACACTTAAAAAAACAAAGTGGTCAACAATGAGGAGCATGTGATAGGATGCCACATAATTACATTAATTACATAAATAACCATAGCAGATACAATAGGGTCTTCACACATTTTGTGCTTGGGCCCTAAATATATACTTGTAAAGCAGTATATGGAGGAGCCAGGGTGCTAAATATTAAGCTCTACACTTGGACACTGGGTGGATATGTGGGTTGAACATTGAAGGGTGATGTAATCGTTGTATTATACATTAAAAATAAATAATTATATAAAACAACTATTTTTAGATTGGTGTGGTTAAATAATTATAGTTATTGATAAATATGTATAAATATAACAAGGGACTTTGTATTAGATGGGTATATTTATTTACAGATAGTGTATACATATATATTAGGCTGTATAACCAAGAACAGAAATATATGAAATAAATAGGGGTAGGAATGAAATAAGCATTTGCTTCCTCCTACTCCTTTTCAAGCAGGAAACGGTCAGTGTTTTATTAAATTTCAGTAGTGGGAGTTTGACTGGCATGGTTAGTTGATCATGTTAATATGATGGATTTGTTTTATTTCATGTTTGTTTGGGGGTTTTATGTTTATCAACATTTGTTACTTCTATGTTTGAAATCGATTTCATCCATTCGTTCATTCATTTATCCATATTTATCCATTCAAAACTGTATCAAATGCTATATGACAGCATGCTACTGAGTAAATAAAGACAACTGCAGTTGCTTCTTTGATCTGACTTCATTTATTAACAAACATATGATAATTACAAGATTTTGTCACTAATTTCACACGGTGCCCCACCTCAGTTACCAACACAGTGATGTGTTGATCTTATTTTTTTGGTCAGAAAATGTGTGTAAATTACTTTCAGTTTTTTTTTTACTTTAAAAAACACTTAAACCAGATATATTACCCCCCCACACACACACACACACCAAAAGCTTAACATTATAGAATGTACTTTAATGGATTCTATATTTATTGCTTTTTCAGTGTTAAATGTGTTTATTGTTAAACAAGACTACAGCTATGACTAACTCAGAGTTAAAAAGAAAGCACAGGTCCAGCTGATGGTATTATAATCTATTTCAGGAATTCTGGTCACGAATAAAGCAACGAGATAAGCTGGCAGGTGAATCGAGAGCAGTGATGCAAAGAAGGTACTAGAATGGCAATCCATGCAATCTTTTCAAGATAATAACTACATTGTAACCTTATTTGTTATGATAAAGGTGAAGTCAGAGTATAACAAAAGTCATTAGGATTCATCCTCTGGTGACCATAAATCTCTGTGCTAAACTCCATGGCAATCTATCCAAATATTTGGTTTGTTCAATAGTCCAGCCAACCAACTGTACCATCACTAATCCTGAATACCGTAATTATTCTAGAGAAAACTCTTGAGCAGTTATTAAAGCATGCTCCTACTACTTCTAATAAGCTACTGTGCATTTTTGCAGGACATGGCTTTTACAGACTGATTCATTTTTTCTTGGTATCACACTGGAATGCAATGGACACACTCCATGACTGATAGTATAGGATGCTACTATAGGGCTAATTTCTCCTCAGCCGCCTAGAGTACTGCTTAAAGTTCATGCTCCAGAGATTGGGGAAGAGACCCCAATGATGCAGCAGGCGAGTCTTCGGCCTGCATTTCCATGCAGCAGGCTCCCAGCGTCTCCACCACGCCCCAGAGTCATCTACCTTTTCGTGAATCACCACTGCTCTTCCAAACACAGACAGACTTCCAAACAGTGTCGCCTCAGATTCTATCATTGTATTAATCTTCCCTTGCTGGGGCTCAAAGTTACCAAAGTCTCCAGGGTGGTTAGGGTGATTTACACCATATGGATTGTAGTGGCCACCGGTGGTGTCACATCCCCGGCTCAGGTCTCCATACTGATGAATGTGCACCGCTCTGGGTTCTGGACTGCCATCTCCGGGGAAGCCGCTGAACCGGAGAAGGACCTTGATTTTCTCCTGAGGATGATCCTGCTTAAACACCACCTGACCATATATTTTGGGCAGCCCCTCGGGGAGAGAGGTGCTGGGTCTCACCTTGCAGACTGCATACAGGGTGCCATTGTGCTGCAAGACCTCTGGTGCAGCCAATGTGTCAGTGTATGCTAAGACACATTGTTGACAGCCTGCCAGCAAAACCAACAAAGCAGCTTCCAATATACCCACTGACCTGTAAGATATGATAAAATGAGTCAGGACAAGGAATAACATGCATGGCATGAAACACATAGTGAATATGCAGCAATTAAGGTGATGTTTACTATTACATTTCACAATACAGGAATACATTCAGAAATATTGCTAATATTGAAAATGCCATGTGAAGAAGCTATTATTATATAATTATTATCAGTGACATGTTATGTAACTGCTGGAGCTCAACTCTATACAGGCTTTAAACGAGGTCCTCTTATATTATAAACCCTTCACATATAAAATGTCAGTCTGCAAGTAGCTGTAAGGTGTACTTTAATGTACTTCTGTGATACTGTAAAAACTAGAGTGTCTCCAAGTTTGAGTACAAGGCAGCACACACAACATTCCAGTTCACAGTTCTTACTTTGAGTTTAGATGCGCACAACGTAGCCCAAAAGTACAGACACGATGTCGCAGAAACGCAAATAAAGTTAAGCACACACTTCCAAACAAAGTCCACTTACGCGTATCGATGCATGATCACCTATACAAGACGCAGAAATGGTTACGTATAAAACTTCGCAGTTTCCACTCTTGGTGAGACGTCCAGTGTTGTCGTGTGAAGGGTGGATGCAAAATGTTTCCTAACAATGTCGTATAAAGTTTTGTGCATGAGTAGACGTTGCTGCTGAGGGTGGAGGAGGGGGTGGACACGTCCTATGTTTGTGTGTGTGTGTGTGCGTGTGTGTGAATGCGTGCGTGCGTCTGTGTAACGTTTTACAGTTTCTGTATTTATTTAGCTTGTACTTCCGATGAAATGTTTGCTGTGTAAACGTGTAAATGTTTAAGACTGCAGATGCGGATATAAAAATTTAAAAAAAATCTGATTTCATAAGAATAATCTCACGCAAAACAGCGGTGATAATAAGCTAATTTATTGTTGATTAACTTTCCCAGCAACGCCCTCCCAAGTTCAGAAATTGTAAAAACAAATAAATACACAAATAAATTAAAAAAAGAGCTGTTAGCATGTTAAATGTTAAAATTCGTGACAATACAATTAGAACATTTGGAGTACAGGGGGAATTCCTAAGGACTTTTTATGACTCAGTGGTGGCATCAGCCATTTTATATGGAGTGGAAAGAGAATGAACAAAATCAAAAGGAGGACTGACTCTGTCTTGGGTTGTCACTTAGACCCTGTGCAGGTGGTGGGAGACAGGAGGATGCAAGCAAAACTGGCATCCAGATACTGAGGAACGACTCCCACCCTATGCATGGGACTGTGGCATCTGAAGTGTGCAAGAGAGCGCTATCATAGGTCCTTGCTTCCTGCTGCTGTCTCCACAACCAGCACTGACCCACAGCAGACTAGTTAGGCCCGAGCCAACCGAAGGGTCGGCGAGGAGCCTATTGTAATCGCAAGGGGCGGAGTCACATGGGACGCGGTCGCAAGTGGCCCCGGACCTCATAGGGACGTGCGTCATGTCGAGACGTTTCCGAAAACGTATATATGCGGGTGACTGGAAAAGCGCATTATTGGAATCGTAAGCGTTTGTCATTATTTTTCTTCTTCTTCTTTCTCCGTCTTTCCTTTCAAATTTGACCCCCTGAACATATACGAATTTTTCGGCCTTCTATGGGAGAGGCCACGATCAACTTTGTCGTAGAACCACGAAATTGGCGTCACACATAGATCATGTCAGGACAAGCAAAAAATCCTCTTGGAGCACCACCACACAGCAAACAGGAAGTCAGCCACCTTGGCCTGAACTTTGTCCTCTGCCAAGTTGGCGATTATGCACACCTCGTATTTGAGACATCTCCTCTTAGGGCGTTACACCTACAGACACCAAAATCGCTCAGCATAATTTAGTAATCTATCTATAAACCAGTAGGCCATCAAAAGTTATTCAGGGTTTTATCAAAAGAATCAATGGTTTGGTCGTTAGGGGGCGCTGAACTTGGCCTTCGTTTTGGCCTAATTTACACTCACCTTTTCTGTCATCACTCGTGCATGCTTTGCCAGATTTCTACCAAACTTTAATAACTTATGTACAGACGCACCATGAATCCATAAAATGGAGAAACAATGGCAATTCCTGCAATAGCGCCCCCTACATAATCAAAATAAAAAAATTTTAAATCAAAATTTTAGTTACTCTTAGAATTATGAAATTTGGTTTCCACATTCTGTGTATCACCCTGATCAAAAAAGTCAATCAGACCCATGCCTCATTTTGCACGCCGCCCCCTGACCACACCCCCAATTCTCCATTGATTTTCAATGGAAAACCTAACATTTCTGTATGACTTTTTTCAGGTGTTTTGAGCTGTACATTGATCACAAACATTCCCACTAAGGCCCATGATGATGTTCCTTTGCAGAGGGGCGTGGCCCTGGCGCCATGGCGAGCTTCGATCCTTCGCCGTGACATTTAGATTGCCTCTCATTCCCATATACTTTGTCCGATTGGCCTCAAACTTCACAAGTGTGATAAGGACCCACCCCTAAACACATCCACGTGACAATATTGAATGGCACTCTAGCGCCCCTAGTGGAACAAGTAACATGCTCTAATTCAAATACTCATTGTCCAATCTGCACCAAACTTCACAAGTGTGATAATGACCCACCCCTGCACACATCCATATGACATTATTGACTGACAGTCGCAGCGCCACCTAGTGGAAACACATAGATTAACAGCTCAAAATCGGGTTTTACATTTGGCAGGGGAAGCGGCTCTCAGTGGGCTCGCTGGAGGTTTGCGTGGCTTGCAGGCAGCTCGCTGAGGATTTGCAGGGCTCAAAGGCGGTTCGCTTGTGGTTCGCGGAGGCTCACAGGCGGCGAGGGCCTTTAACGCCGCTTGCGGCTTTAATTACCATTTTATTCATTCACCTTAACAAGTGCAATAATGTTCCCGTGCAAATTTAACAACAAATGCAACAAGTGTACAATAATCATTAATTTTTACTTAATGTATATAAATGCATGTAAATGTTTAGAGATTCTTGTTGTAGAGTATTTTAGTATTTTTCTATCAGATTTTATATATTATTTATTCTTGTTATTGTACTGAGAGTTCTGCTGTCCCTTTGCTGTTTTCAACACGGTAAATTTCCCACAATGTGGGACGAATAAAGGATTATCTTATCTTATATTAAAAAGACTGAACAAGTGTGGCTTGTTTGGAAGGGTTGCAATGTTCTCTGAAAAGAACATGACAGCACAGCTTAGGTTTGCAACACTGCATCTAAACAAACCACAAGACTTCGGGAGAAATGTCCTTTGGACAGATGAGATCAAAGTGTTCACGTTTGGTGAAAACAAACACACCATATCAGCACAAACATATCATACTAACTGTCAAGCACAGTGGCAGAGGGGGTGATGATTTGAGCTTGCTTTGCAGCCACAGGACCTGGACACCTTGCAGTCACTGAGTTGGCCACGAACTTCTGTGTATACCAAAGTATTCTACTGTGAAATCCTGTGAAAACATCCTTTTCCCACATTACTGTAAACTAAAAATATAATTTTACTAAATGTAGTAGATTAGGGCTAGACTTTTTCCCAATGAACTGCCCCCACAACCCCTTTTGATATCTGTGTACACAATAAATAGATGTACCAGATCTTCTCTGTGGTAAAATGACCAAACCCATTATTTAAGGATTATATTAAGCAGATGGACAGATTTGTATAGACAGCAAATGATTCTGGGAGCATAAACAAACGGACGAATAACTTTTTTTTTTTTTGTAATGTGCCTTGTTTGTCTCAAAAGCCTAAACAGAAAATAAGGTGTTTTGTCTAATCTCGATTTTTTTTCTGATTTATCAAGTGATATGTGCTGCAGGTATTTATGAATTGGGCTAGCTATTATCATTCCTTTATTATACAGTCTCAAAGCTTAAAAAAATTAATTCAGGGTTTTAAACAAGATTACGATGCAGGTCCTTTAAAGGATATGGCTTTGATAATAAGTGAAGAACCCTTTAAACGCCAGTGAAGACTCCAGAGCAGCAGGGGGCGCTTACTGAAACCTGTTAAACAAATATGAAAAGAAGAAAACACTGACTGGAGAACTTTGCGGCACAGGAATCAGGAAATCCAACCTGCCGGGTAGGATTGTGCCCGCGTTAACCGTTTAAAGAAAAGCCACATTTTTAGCTTTAAGATGTCGAAAAGACATCGTCTGGATCTGGGAGATGACTACTCCTCCAGTAAGAAGAGGTCCGAAGGGTAAGTGAAGCTGCACGATTATCGCTCTCAAACTAGTCGGGTAGCAGCTAACTGCTAGCTGCCGCTATCGGTCACTATGGATAGAAGATGGGAGCTGAGAAAATATAACCGGAGCTGCTCGTGTTCTAGCTCTGTTTCACTCGCTGTTTGCAGATAGCTCCTAAATGTTCGTGCTGCACCGATTCACAAGTGTTACCTACGCTTTATTATAGCTACTGCCGTCGCCATTAGGCTAACAAACGAAGCATCAGCGTTACCGTCACCGATGCGGCACGTGTGTTTGGCTAACGTTAACTTAGCCGCTTATGTCACTTTGGCTTATTTAGCTGGCCATTCGCGGCTACAGATTTGAAAAAGACTGTGTTTTGGTCCTTGAAATAGCTTCCTACTGTTGGAATATATTTGCTGCTAGCAAAAAATGGTCCTTTGGCGGCTCTTCGTACTCACATGTGTTTGTTTTATGTTGTGTTTGTGTGTGTTTATCTCAGTGAAAACTTGCACTGTTGTCAGCGTGCTTAGGTACACCTGGCTTATAAAACCGTGGCTGAAACGGACTTACTGAGGTGGAAAAAATATACCAGGTCTCTACTGTAATTCTGTAAATGGGCAAGTTCCGTTTAAATGCACTGTATTTTATTTTACGGTTTCAAACCAGCAAGTTAAATGTCACAGTTTGTAACGAACTATATTACAAACTGCAATATAGCTTGTTGATCTAATAAATAAGCAATTTATATAAAAAAAAATCTTTAAAGCTTTCGAAGTATTTGATCTGTTATTAGAATAATTTGCGTTAACTGGGTGTGCTTAATAAGTAACAGCCCAGTGTGCATACAACCATCCAAAGTAACAGTGCAGAAGAGAGTGCAGGCTTAGTGAAGTGGGTGGAGAAGAGTGTAGAGCGATTTGTGACAGAAGGACACCAGCAGGAGTGAAAGGAAAGGTTTATAAGATCGTACTGAGACCTGCTGTGATATATGGTTTGGAGGTGATGGAACTGACAAAAAGACAGGAGGCAGAGCTGAAGATGTTAAGGTTTTCGATGAGAATATAAACTAGTATATCAGAGGAACGGCTCAGGTTGAGCAGTTTGGAGACAAAGGAGAAAAGGCAAGGCTGATATGATTTGGATGTACCAATTAGTGTCTGCCACTCAGGGTGGTTGGATGTATTGCTGCAAGGTCAATAGTCAGCCCCCCCCCCAAAAAAAACAAACAAAAAAAACCGCATTGTGCATGCTTGCATGTGGGAAACATAGGAAACTGGTGTGATGTGGCATACTCCGGTGCAGTTGTTTCATTTATAATTGAAATGTTGACAAATATGCGCTGTTCTGATGGTCACAGGAGGGACCGTGACCGCGACAGAGACCGTGAGGACCGCTCCAGGGACAGGGACCGAGACAGGGACCGTGATAGGGACAGAGACCGGGACAGAGAACCAAAGCCTTCTAGTGCCCCATCTAACAGCACAGCAGTTGGGGTAGGCTTACCACCGCTCAAGCAAATGGCTGTACACCAGCAGATCAACCCATTCACCAACCTGCCCCACACTCCCCGCTACTATGAGATCCTGAAGAAGAGGTTACAGCTTCCAGTGTGGGAGTACAAGGAAAATTTCACTGACATCATCACACGTCATCAGAGCTTTGTGCTTGTTGGAGAGACTGGCTCCGGAAAGACAACACAGGTATGAAATCAAGTAGATCAGCGTGTCTTTTATGTATTCAGTCGATTGTTTTTCTTTGTTTGTTTTTGTTGGTTTTTTCCCCCCATGTGTGCAATCCATATTGAAAGGATCCAACAGTGCGATGACACAGTGTCGCTGCGTGTTAATTTTATTTTTTTTTAAATTGATGTTATTCTTTTGAATTACTTTAACTAGATTCTCTTTGATTCAATCTGCAGATCCCGCAGTGGTGTGTGGACATGGTTAGAGGCTTGCCTGGCCCTAAGCGGGCAGTAGCCTGTACTCAGCCCAGGAGAGTGGCTGCCATGAGTGTGGCTCAGAGGGTGGCAGACGAAATGGACGTCATGCTTGGACAGGAAGTTGGCTACTCCATCCGATTTGAGGACTGTAGCTCTGCCAAGACTATATTAAAGTAAGTGGTACTGTAAGTGAACGAGATCTTTTAATGCAGAGCATGGCACAGTGCAGCCCAGCCTAACCTGTTGTTTTTTCAGGTACATGACAGACGGTATGCTATTAAGAGAGGCCATGAATGACCCACTGCTGGAGCGATATGGTGTGATCATTCTGGACGAGGCCCATGAGAGAACTCTGGCCACAGACATCCTGATGGGAGTACTGAAGGAAGTGGTTCGTCAGAGGCCAGATCTGAAGGTATTTTTCTGTTCCCCCCCAAGAGGGATAGAATTTTCTTTGCCTATGTCTTTAAAAGCAGGTGCTTCCTAAATAAAAACTAATGCAACTGATTAGGAAAATTAATGTAATTTCCACTCAGGATATTATAGTAATTATCAAAGGAAAACAAAAGCGGATGTGCCAGCTGACCTATGGTGCTCTTCATTGGAATGGAACAATAGTTTGTGAAAAATGGACAGTTCAATAGAAAATACCACTAATATAGCATTGACTATGCCAGTAGTTTTTAACCATTTTAAACTTGTAAAATTAGGCAGTTTCTACTAGATGTGGCTTTTGATACTTGCCATCTTTGTAATTTAATATCACTAATGGTCCTACTCAGAAAATGTAGTTTTGCAGACAAAACTGGCTTTGCTGTGGCCGCTAAAGGTGCTGTATGGAATTCTACAAGAAGTGGCTCTCTGTCCATGTTGCTAAAATATGGCCTCGTCTCACATCGAGCTGCATAGAGCAGATAAGGAGGCAGAAAGTCAGAAATTGAAACAGTATAGAGAATCTGGTCAATTAAAAAAAAAAAATATATATATATATATATCAAAGAACCACCAAAAAAACTCTGCTTCTAAATGCTTCTGGTGGGATTTAAAGCTGTATGAATCTCAGAACAAAACAGTCCAGCAGTGTGTGTCATTTAGTTCATAGTAAAAGCTACATCTTTTGTTTTGTGGACTGAATTTTATGAGTAAAACTGCTCTAGAGCTGTAATTCATCTCATAAAGCCATACAGATAGTTTGTATGTGTGTGTATATAAAGTACTTAGGTTATCATTGCACATATTTGTTACACTTTTCTGCAGGTGATTGTCATGAGTGCCACACTAGATGCCGGCAAGTTCCAGGTGTACTTTGACAACTGTCCTCTGCTGACTATTCCTGGACGTACACATCCTGTTGAGATCTTTTATACTCCGGAGCCAGAGAGGGACTACCTTGAGGCGGCGATCCGCACTGTCATCCAGATTCATATGTGTGAGGAAGATGAAGGCGACTGTCTTCTCTTCCTCACCGGTCAAGAGGTAAGGCTTATAATGCTTGTGTTACAGATCCTGTAGAAATCAGTTTGAAGCAACACGCCCTCCATTGACTCAAAAAGCAAAGTTATAACAAATTTTTCTTTCAGGAAATTGATGAGGCCTGCAAACGGATCAAGCGCGAGGTAGATGACCTCGGTCCTGAAGTCGGAGACATCAAAATCATTCCACTGTATTCCACGTTGCCGCCACAGCAGCAACAAAGGATCTTTGAGCCTCCTCCTCCAAGGAAGCCAAATGGTGCAATAGGAAGAAAGGTACATTTTAAATAATATGGGCTTCTCACCGGCCTTTAAAGACTTTGAAGTAAAGTCAAGGACATTAAGGTCTTAAAATGTATTTCCTGTAAATTTGCTGAAGGTATTGCATTTGCAGGTGGTATTTGAGACTGGTAGAGAATAATAACCAGTAGGATTCATTTTGTAAATCAGTTTTTAAAGCTGTCACGGTTTGACGTCATTCACGTAAGATGTAATTTTGCCAGTTCGTGCACTAGGGGGTGTTTGTGAAGTCTGATATTATCCATAACATTTATTAACAGGGCTGTAAAACCTGTGCTGCTCCACAATGAATTAATACTGCCACTGAATGTAATTAAGTGCTTCTTAATTGGCATTATTTACCAACAGTAACCATGCTGGGACAATCATGTAACTATATGAGTTACAAATAAAGAAAATTAATCCTCATAATGCACAGTAGATCTGACCAAACATAATATGTAAGCAATATGACTGAAGAAAGATATGTATTCCAAAAATCTAAATTGCCTCCTACAATAAATTGATTAGACACAGCCTAGTTAAAGTTGTTGCTTGTGTTTTTTTTAAAAACGGTCATTTGTGGCAAAGAAAAGCATTAAATACTGAACAGTGTTTGCTCTTAATTTTGCTTTTTAAAGTGCTGCAGGAACCCTGCAATAGAACAGATTCTCACTTTCCAAGTTTCAAATATTTTCCATTGCTTTGCTCTTTCCCCAGGTTGTGGTGTCAACAAACATTGCTGAGACTTCTCTAACAATTGATGGGGTGGTGTTTGTCATTGACCCTGGATTTGCCAAACAAAAGGTAGGCCAAAGGTGACTCACGTAGTTGGACTGTGTTCTAGCTCTATGATTAGAGTTTGGTCTTAAATCTGTTGTCTTAAATTATGTTGGTGCAAATTTAGATGTTTTTGTTTCTTTTGGTCACAGTGCAGAAACCTGTACATCTCATGACAGCTGTTTTACCTAAACGTGTTTTGCCATGTTTGTCTAGGTGTACAATCCTCGTATCAGAGTTGAGTCTCTGCTCGTCACAGCCATCAGTAAAGCTTCTGCCCAGCAGAGGGCGGGACGAGCTGGCAGAACACGTCCAGGGAAATGTTTCCGTCTCTACACAGAGAAGGCCTACAAAACAGAGATGCAGGCAAGTGACCACAGTTAACTTTTTTTTTTTTCCTTTTTAATTTTCCTGCTTGTTGAGGTTTGGATAAAAGCATAAAAACTGTCAAGGACTTATTTATGTGTCATAGTGCAAAATGGAAGGCCTGGGTCACAAATTGTGTGGACGTTTTCAAGCGCACCTGATGTTTTGGTTCAGATGTTAATACACAGAAACAGCAGTGCTAGTCATAGCACCACAGGGTGACAACAGCTCAACAAAGGAAAGGAGGCTTCACCAGGGCTTTAGCCTGGCCGAGCACAGAAATAAAATTATAATAATCAGTTGGGTTTTAGTGGTGGTAGAGCCATTTATATGATGTATATTTATTCTAAAGTTTTACTGCACCTTTCCACCTTAATGGATTTCATATAGAAAACGTGAAATTGTACTTTGCTAAAAAACAATTTTGGAAGAGAGTGAATAGACACAAAGAATCAATAAGCCACTGTAATCTGATATATCCCATATATATAACAAAATATCAAGTTATGATGGACTAGTGTGATTCCTATAGCACTGTGTGGAATTAAACTATATTTCTGCATATTTCCACCTAAAAAAAAAAAAAAAAAAAAATTGCCTCCACCCCTCCGCATACCACCGCCAACCTTGTTTATAGTCTCGTTACCTCCCGTATTGACTAATTGGCCTCCTTCACAAATCCCTCCAGAAGCTTCAAATAGTTCAAAACTCAGCCGTTCACATTATCACCAGAACCCCCCTCATTTAACCCCATCACCCCAGTCCTACAGCAGCTCCACTGGCTTCCAGTTAAGTTCAGAATTCAGTTCAAAATCCTCCTGTTTGCATTCAAGGCCACCTACAACCACAATCTAGTCAAACTTCTTCACATCACCTCCTCATCCCGCACCCTCCGCTCTACCTCCTCTATCCGCCTTACTATTCCCCCTGTCCGCCTCAGTACTATGGGGAACAGAGCTTTCTCCCGCTCTGCTCCGCAGCGATGGACCTCTTTCCTACCAGGCATTCACAATATTGACTCTCTTCATATCTTCAAATCATGACTCAAAACTTAAAGTAGTATGCAAAAGTTTGGGCACCCCTGATAATTTTCATGATTTTCCTTTATAAATCATTGGTTGTTCGGATCAGCAATTTCAGTTAAATATATCATATAGCAGACGAACACACTGATATTCGAGAAGTGAAATGAAGTTTATAGGATTTACAGAAAGTATGCAATAATTATTTAAACAAAATTAGGCAGGTGCATAAGTTTGGGCACCCTTGTCGTTTTATTGATTTTGAATACCTTTACCACTAATTATTGGAACACAAAATTTGTTTTGTAAGCTCATTGACCCTTGACCTACATACACAGGTGAATCCAATTATGAGAAAGGGTTAAGGTGGCCAATTGCAAGTGTTTCTCCTCTTTGCATCTTCTCTGAAGTGTGGCAACATGAGAGCCTCAAAACAACTCTCAAATGACCTGAAAACAAAGATTGTTCAACATCATGGTTCAGGAGAAGGATCCAAAAAGCGATCTCAGAGATTTCAGCTGTCAGTTTCCACTGTGAGGAACATAGTGAAGAAATAGAAGACCGCAGGCACAGTTCTAGTTAAGGCCCAAAGTGGCAGGCAAAGAAAAATCTCAGATAGGCAGAGGCGAAGGATGGTGAGAACAGTCATAGTCAACCCACAGAGCAGCTCCAAAGACCTACAACATCATCTTGCTGCACATGGTCTCACTGTGCATCGTTCAACTATTCAGCGCACTTTGCACAAGGAGAGGCTGTATGGGAGAGTAATGCAGAAGAAGCCTTTTCTGCGCACACGCCACAAACAGAGTTGCTTGAGGTATGTTAAAGCACATTTGGACAAGCCAGCTTCATTTTGGAATAAGGTGCTGTGGACTGATGAAATTAAAATTGAGTTATTTGGACATAACAAGGGGCAGTATGCATGGCGGAGAAAGAACACAGCATTACAAGACAAACACTTGCTACCCACAGTAAAATTTGGTGGTGGTTCCATCATGCTGTGGGGCCAGTGCAGGTACTGGGAATCTTGTTAAAGTTGAGGGTCGCATGGATTCCAGTCAATATCAGCAGATTCTTGAGAACAATGTTCAAGAATCAGTGACAAAGTTGAAGTTGCGCCGGGGCTGGAATACTTCAACAAGACAACAACCCTAAACACTGCTCAAAATCTAATACGGCATTCATGCAGAGGAACAAGTACAATGTTCTGGAATGGCCATCTCAGTCCCCAGACCTGAATATTATCTAAAATCTGTGGTGTGATTTAAAGCGGGCTGTCCATGCTTGGAAACCATCAAACCTGACTGAACTGGAGATGTTTTGTAAAGAAGAATGGTCCATAATACCTTCAGCCAGAATCCAGACTCTCATTGGAAGCTATAGGAAGCATTTAGAGGCTGTTGTTTCTGCAAAAGGAGGATCTACTCAATATTGATGTAATTTTTCTGTTGGGGTGCCCAAATTTATGCACCTGCCTAATGTTGTTTAAATAATTATTGCACACTTTCTGTAAATCCTATAAACTTCATTTCACTTCTCAAATATGACTGTGTTCGTCTGCTACATGATATATTTAACTGAAATTGCTGATCCGAACAACCAATGATTTATAAAGTAAATTATCAGGGGTGCCCAAACTTTTGCATACCACTGTACCTGTTCCAAATTGCATACTCGCTTTAGTTCTTTTGGTCATTTTAGTTTTTTTGTTTTTACTTTTTGTGGTTTGTCTTGTTTTCACCCCTGTAAAGTGTCCTTAGGTGTCATGAAAGGCACTTATAAATAAAATGTATAATAATAAAAATAGTAATAATAGTGGTGTGGTCATTTTAATAAAGGTAAAAATAGCTTAATTGCATAATGGTATATTGCTGTACATACTATAGGTCAGGGGTATTCAACTCCAGGCCTCGAGGGCCGGTGTCCTGCAGGTTTTAGATGTGTCTCTGCTTCAACACACCTGAGTCAAATATAGAAGTCATTAGCAGGACTCTGGAGAACTTGACTGCACACTGAGGAGGTAATTCAGCCATTTGATTCAGCTGTGTTGGATCAGAGACATCTAAAACCTGCAGGACACTGGCCCTCGAGGCCTGGAGTTGAATACCCCTGCTATAGATTCATTAACATACCATGTGTCATCCTGCCTTCAGATGGCTACAGCAGTCTGAAAATGAAGTTTTTATAGTGTAAAGGAGCTCTGCTGTGGAAGTCAATTCACAGTCATGATAATTTGTAGATCAGTGCAGTCTGCTTTAATGGTGATCGTTCTTCCAACACAAACATTTAAATTCTGCACCTGTTAGCCGCTCAAATCCCACCACTGTACCAGGCGTTCTTCATCATTGTGCTTCTTGCTCCTTCCTTATAATAGTATTCATTACATTTGACTTTGTCATCTGTCTTTAGGATAACACATACCCTGAGATTCTTCGATCAAACTTGGGATCTGTTGTGCTTCAGCTGAAAAAGCTGGGTATTGATGACCTTGTGCACTTTGACTTCATGGATCCACCAGGTAAGTCAGTCTACAGTCTTACTGTGAACTGAAAGTTGTCCTTTTTATGCAAGTTAGCGACAGCTAGCTGACCTCAGTGCCTCTCCTCCATGCAGCTCCTGAGACATTAATGAGGGCCCTTGAGCTGCTGAATTACCTGGCAGCTCTCAATGATGACGGTGACCTGACGGAGCTGGGCTCCATGATGGCAGAATTTCCATTGGACCCCCAACTGGCAAAGATGGTCATTGCGAGCTGCGAGTTTAACTGCTCCAACGAGATTCTTTCCATTACTGCCATGCTGTCAGGTAATGCCCAGGACTGGGCTGACATGTTGCTTGCCTGTTGTAGGCCAAGTCTCTTGGGGTTAACACTTTTGATTACACGCAGTGTTAAAAATCATCCCACCTAATATTTAGTTTCTGCACATTTTCTATTCCCCTAAAAGTTTCCACAGCTATCCGTTTAAATTAATATCAGAATAATGATGGGACATATAGAAAGCTTATTAAAGGGGTGCAATCATCCTTTCCCTTATGTCTCATTTATAAAATAGTCTGTTAAAATGTTGGATGCTCGTTCTGAATAGGCCAAAGTTTTAAATGAAGAGGTCAGCGTACATGTGAGCAATCCCTGTGAGGCAAAAGCTCAGACTTCAGACTGTTTTAAACACTGGATTTCAGAGGTGTTTTTCCCCCTACTCTTGACTCTGTATCATGTCAGTGACAGTAGATATCCCTGACATGATCATCAGCACATCAGGCCCACCCACCTGTTGTTTCGTTGAGGTGGGGCAGGCAGTTGAAGGAAAGCTGGCTTCTTACTTCCAAGAGTTGATGGATTGAGGGGTTGATCCAAGGCCCTGTCTTTTTCTTCTTTTTTTTTTTCCTTCCCTTCAAGATTTGGCTACTAATCAGTGTTTACAAAGTTGTGTCACTCAACAAGTGCAGATTGTGTTTAATTCAGAAAATCGTACCTTGTCCAGGATTATTACAACTGAAAAATACCAATGTTTGAGATTTTTGTTAATACACTATATATACCAGTAAAATGTATGCCAGTATTAGTCCCAGTAGAATGAATTTATAATTATTCATATGCTGTATTGCCAAAAGTATTCACTCACCCATCCAAATCACTGAATTCAGGTGTTTCAATCACTTCTATGGCCACAGGTGTATAAAACCAAGCACCTAGGCACTGCTTCTACAAACATTTGTGAAAGAATGAGTCACTCTCAGGAGCTCAGTGAATTCCAGTGTGGTACCATGATAGGATGCCATCTGTGCAACAAGTCCAGATGTGATATTTCCTCACTGCTAAATGTTCCACGTCAGCTGTTAGTGGGATTATAACAATGGAAGCAACGACCGCAACAGCCACAAAGTGGTAGGCCACGTAAAATGACAGAGCAGGGTCAGCTGATGCTGAACTGCATTGTGTGTAGAGGCCACCAACTATTTGCAGAGTCACTCGCTACAGACCTTTAAATTTCATGTTGCCTTCAGATTAGCTCAAGAACAGTGTGTAGGGAGCTTGATGGAATGGGTTTCCATGGCTGAGCAGCTGCATCCCATACATCATAAAGCACAACGCAAAGTGTTGGATGCACGCTCCCACTGGACTCGAGCAGTGGAGACGTGTTCTCTGGAGTGACGAATCACTCTTCTCCGTCTAGCAATCTGAAGGTTGAATTTGGGTTTATTCGTGGTACTTGTCTGATTGCACTGTTCTACTTGGGCTTGGCCCTTTAGTTCCAGTGACAGGAACTCTTAATGCTTCGGCATACCAAGATATTTTGGACAATTTCATGCTCCCAACTTTGTGGGAACAGTTTGGGGATGGCCCCTTCTTGTTCCAACATGACTGCACACCAGTACATAAAGCAAGGTCCATAAAGATGTGGATGAGCGAGTTTGTGTCGAAGAACTTGACTGGCCTGCACAGAGTCCTGACCTCAACCTGATAGAATACCTTTGGGATAAATTAGAGTGGAGACTCCGAGCCAGACCTCTCATCTAACATCAGTGTCAGACCTCATATAAATGCGCTTCTGGAAGAATGGTCAAAAATTCCCATAAACTCTCCTAAACTTTGTGGAAAGTCTTCTCAGAAGAGTTGAAGCTGTTATAGCTGCAAAGGGTGGGCTGACAACATATTAAACCCCATGGATTAAGAATGAGATGTTACTCAAGTTCACATGTGCAGATGAGTGAATACTTTTGCCAATATAGTGTATATTCTTTAGGGTAGTTTGTTGAAGAACAGTTTAATTTTGAGTTTGATTGTACAAATAAGGATCCAGCCCAATACGAGTTTAGTTTGCTTTAAGTAAAGAGAGCTTTGTCACAAATGTTTCATGACTAAAGCAAGTGGATAGGGCAGACACCACTTCAAAGATTTTCTACATTTATTGAACTTTTTAAAAAAAAAAAAAAGCATTTAAAATTGATCTTGTACTGTAGAGTTATGTGCAACTCTGGTATTTCAGTCAATCTGCTACTCAAAGGCCTAACACTCATGTATCAAAAGTAAAATCTGAGTCTCGGAAAGGTGAAACATTGCTGATGTCCCTAACACTTTGCAGCTGTGTGAAAACTCTTGTTTTACAGATGTGGTTAAATCGACCCCTCTCTACGAGCTAATAACCATTACAGTTCGGAATGACCATGAGAAAAGATTGCAGCCCCCTCTTATAGAGCTTGTGGTCCTGCCCTGTCCCAACTCGGTGTCGAGTGCCCTAGCATCATAGGCTTTGCTGCATTTTTCTGTGAATGTTTGACTCATCCCTATGGGCGGCTTTGTTGGGGCCCATACCAACCTTGTTTAGTCCCACAGTGTTTTGTCCGTCCTACGGAGGCTAAGAAGGCAGCAGACGAGTCCAAGATGCGGTTTGCTCACATTGACGGAGACCACTTGACACTGCTCAACGTCTACCACGCCTTCAAACAAAGTGAGCATCAGTCCATGTTTTATTTGTGTTTCTACATGACATTTAACCTGCATTAATTTTAACAACCATATTTTAAATTCATATCTGACAATTCTGTGACACTAAATCCCCTTTCCCATACAATTATTTGATCCCTTTTTCCAGACCACGAGTCTAACCAGTGGTGCTACGACAACTTTGTCAACTACCGTTCGCTGATGTCTGCCGATAACGTGCGGCAGCAGCTGTCCAGGATCATGGACCGCTTCAACCTGCCTCGTCGGAGCACAGAGTTCACAAGCAGAGATTACTACATCAACATCCGACGAGCGCTCTGCACCGGCTTCTTCATGCAGGTCAGCAGATTTAATGACAGAAACACTCAGAAGAGGAAGATGGTTTGGGAGGCTTTGAGGATGGCCTGTTGTTCATTCTAGACTCAGATGTACACGGGTCTTGTGAAAACTTTTGCAGTGATACCAGTATGACGAGTAAAGCGTATATTGAGAAAGCTGCAGGCAGAGAAAAATTACCATAATTTTCTACTAATCAATTATCTTTCAGCACAATATGCATTTTATGGTAAATTTTCCTCTCTGCTACTGAGCTAACATTCTCTTTGCACTGAAAAGATCTGTATATTTATTTATATATTGTAATTAAATCTCCTGCAGGTGGCTCATTTGGAGCGCACAGGACATTACCTCACAGTGAAAGACAACCAAGTGGTCCAACTGCACCCATCTACAGTCCTGGACCACAAGCCCGAGTGGGTGCTCTACAATGAGTTTGTCCTCACCACCAAGAACTACATCCGCACTTGCACAGACATCAAGCCAGAGTGGTAAGTGTGCAGACAATAAAATCTTAGTAAAGATTACTGTTAACATTTGCTATATCAGCTGACTGACAGAGTTGTCCATGTTCTGCTGTCTTTGTTACAGGCTGGTGAAGATTGCACCACAGTACTACGAAATGAGCAACTTCCCACAATGTGAAGCTAAGAGACAGCTGGAGCGAATCATTGCCAAGCTAGAGAGCAAAGAGTATTCCCAGTACTGAAAAATAGCCAAGAAGTGTCCTGGAAAAAAACTGCTTACTATAGTTTTAGATCTTTCTATGTCATTGTATCTTAATGGCTTTTTGATTTTATTTTATTTTTTGATTGTTTTGTTTGCTTTTTGCCCAGTTTTCCCATCAATGTTAATTCTGTAACTATGTGTAATGTCAAATAAAATGTCAACAACAATGGTTAGACCTGGCTGTAATGACTTTCAAATGGAATAACAGATGTGTTATTTAGATGTGGTTGAATTTCATTTAGGCGACTGCTGAGTCATCAACATTTGTGCTTGCTTTGTTTCTTTAAAAAAATGAGCTTTGACTTAATTTCTGTGTATAAATAATTAGTAAAGTCTGTTATCACAAAGTTTGAGCTGTGGTTTAGTTTTTCTGTCTTTGTCTAGCCCTTTCATGCATAGTGGACACTACAGAGGACAGCTGTTTGAAAGCTGTTCTTTTGTATATGCATGTGTTTCGTTGTCTTATATCAGCCAACACAGTGTATGCTTGTGCATCATCCTATACACTGCCACCAATTGGTCAGCCATGGGAAGGGCAATTGTAAGTCCTATAGCAGGGCGCGCTTGCAAGTAAGAAAAACAAAAATAGCTCAAGTAACATCTAAGGATTAATATAATTATTAAAATGTTATTTTATATTGGGAGAAATTTGCAATTAACCATGTGTTCACCAAATTGGACATAATTCAACTGCAGTCCATACCATTACTCTTAACTGCTGTTCTTGATCAGCCTGGTCTGCAGTGACGTTTTTAGCGTAGATCAATTGCTATTTGTTGTTAGAATGTAAATAACAGCTTTTAAAAATAATATTTTTGCATGTTATCTCCATAAAGTGAACAAATATATTGGTGCCTTTATATTTTTGTTCAAGTGCAGCTTGTGAAAGGAAGGCCTAAAGGATAGTGGAGCATATGCCATCTGAGTCAAGTGAGGGTGATGTCAGTGACAGTGATGATGAATGGTTGCCAGAAAAACAAGGAGAACGGTCAGGATTAATCAATGCTAGCAGTAGTGACAGTGGATCTGTGGATGCTGAGGCTGTACCACCGGACAGCTCAGGTACAGACTACTGCGAATGCTTAGCACCTTTACATAATGTCTGGGTTGGAACAGAGGGATCGCCTTCATTTCAAGGGCTTTGTAGCTTATGCACTAAGCTAGAGGAAGAGGAAGACCAACTGGCACTCCACCTCCAGTGAAACAGAGCAGCTGGCATTTTTATAAGGGCATGTTTAGCACCTGCTAATTTATGCAAACATATTTTTGGCTTGTGCCCTGGTCAGGAGCAAGATCAACATTTTTACATTGCTTTGAAAAGTATTAAAATGTGAGACAACATCAAATTGGTAGCATTAAAATTTAAAGTATTTCATAATTTTCATACAGTATATCATTTGCTATTTTTGGTTTGTCAAATACATATTTCTTTGGTTCAAAAGTCACATGCATGGTGTCCAGCTGAGTGGACGTGTTTGTAACGCCATGAAAAAAAAGGTTCATAAACAAAATTTCAATTATATATTTTTTTCATACCTGAAGAGGAATAAAAACACTCAGAATTCATGCATGAAGGGCTCAACACTTGTTTTGTTTTATTAAATAAGGAACCAAGTCTTGGGGTGGAGTGGGGCTGTTTAGTGAATCAGTACCTGAGTTGCTCCTGCTGTTTAAAAGAATGATCTACTCTCTCAGCAACAGCGCAGTGTTATGTGTTTATGCATAACATGACTTTAATGTGTTTTCTAAAATTTCTAAGCAGTTTGTTGGACTTTGACTCGCCCGTGATATGCTGTATAACACGGAGCACAGCTTACACTTCAAACACAAGGTTTTATGTGTCAGGAAAATAGATAAGGTAAAATAGATTTAATGAATGGTATTTTATTACAAGTAATACTTTAATAATAATAATTTTTCACATGAAAATGGTTCTCAAATTGGGGAATTAGACCACCAATATGAACATTAGTAGGATGAAAACAGAGAAAAATGGAAATGCGAATATTTTCAACAAAAATAAAACGATTACTGACATTAATGCGGCATGCAACGATTGTTTCTGAGCGAGCACTGGAACTGCTGTTTTATGCAACTGTGTAGTAGTAGTACAACTACTGTAAATGTATTTATTTGGTGATTTGAAATCCTTTGAAGGTATTCAGTTTCAAGAGTAAACTGCACATGAATTCATAAAACAGACTCGCATTTCAGCCATAGCATAACCTTACTGGACTGAACGTGTTCATGTCAGTGATTCTTTACTATCGCTTCTGTTCAATGTCTTCTATGGTCTCTGGCAGGCACCTGTTGCGGGTCTCTGAAAGCGTGCTTGCCACTATCGCCCCAAATACAGCCAGACAGCACAAGACCACCTGTGGCAGTTCCTTCCAGACCTCATCCAGTAAGAGGATCATAGGCGCCACAGCTACACCAAACCGAGCCATGAACGAGTTGTAGCCCATACCATTCTGCCTAAAAGTGTAAACATTAGTCAATGAGAAGAGCATGCAGAGAAAGTGAAACAGATCTCTTTGATGTCCTGTAGTGTTTAAATGAAAATGAAGCTTGGAATTAGGCATGCATAGTTACCTTACTACAGTCGGGTACAGCTCAGCGCTGTACAGCACTATTGTTGCAAAGGATGCTGAAGAAAACCCTTTTCCAATGACTGCTACCACAGTAGCAGCAACAGACATATATCTACAAGGAACAGCAGAATCATATTTACTGACAAGTTTTCATACAAGAAATTTGTCTTGGTGCAAGGCAAAAAGTGGTACAAAAGACAAAAAAGGATTTAAATTATAATACAGTGCTTTGTATTGAGCCACCCCCTTATTTCTTGGGATTTTCTATTTTCTTTGAATACATCTATCTATAAGACCTGTTGCCACTGATTTTCAGCCCAGTTCTTGTGTAAATTGACATACCTCAGCCTTTCTCACCGTTTCCCCTTCCTTAAAAATGGCTTTTTGACAGCCACCCTTCCACTGAGACCATTGCTGATGAAGCTTTGTCAAACAGTAGACTGAAGTAGATCTCTCAGGTCCTGTATCAAGTCTTGGATTTTTAAAGGCCATCACTTTCTGTTCATGTGCTGTAGATATAGCTTATTTTGTCCAGTTTCCTCAATTCTTATTTTTTTAAGGACAAACCGCACACCATGCTGAGAGAGGCCAAGTTTTCTACTGATTTGGTTGAAAACACTGTTACCACTGACATTTTCCATAGATCCAAGTAAAGAAATGGGTACAAATGGCGTGTTTTTGTGACAGACTGCTAGTAATAATGTGTCTAAAGATACAATTTAAAATTGGTTCTTTGCTAAGATGTCTGTGTGGACACAACATGTCTTTTTGTGCTTAAATATTTCATTGATCACTGTTAAAACATTCTTCTGAAAGTGGTTAGGTACAAGGACCGGACTGAAAATGAGTGAAAAAGCAGCCAATGTCCAAAGAAAAACTTTGAAAGACCTGACTGACTGCAATCTCTTTTGAGAAAGATTTTTTAAAACCTTTAAAACCCAAATCTTACATTAAGTCTGTGGTGATCAATAAATGCCTACCTTTTGGTATCACAATACTGATTCCAAGACAAATGGCAGCCAGCAGCATAGATCCCACCTCAGTGCGTCGCCTGCCTATCTTATCCAGTAAGTAGTAGACTGACACTTTGGCAGGAAGTTCAATTAAACCATAACTAAACTGAGTGAGATAGATGTTGAGCCCAAAACCCGTGATCTTGAAGCTGATGCCATAAAATGTACTTGCAATACAAAACCTGGGGACAGAGAAAGCAGCAACTCATTAAATTAGTGAACAAGCTGCCGACTTATAATTTGCACATTGATGGAATACACCCTAAAGCAGTGGGAATACAGACCATAATATACCAGTACGCAGGGCCAGTTTCCTCATCTCAGGTGTTTGTATCAGATCAAGGTAGGAGTAGGTTCGATCTCGTTTCTCCGTCACAACAATGGTGGACAACGACTGAAAGAATTCAAAGTAGCGTCATTTGAGGGATAGCTCCCATTTGCAAGAACAGTGAGTGTAAAGCAATGAAAGACACAGTGAGTAGGAACACAATAAACAAAAACATACAAATAAAACTAATTAAGATACTCTCAAGACTAGATTGTTCTTGGTTAATCTGGAGTTTACTGACCTCTGTTTTAAGTGTTTGGATTGACTCATCTGTCCGATTCATGCTGGCACATTTTTTCAAATAGATCTGAGCTTGCTCCAGCTTTCCATTGGCAATCAGCCACCTAGCCGACTCCGGCATCCACCTAATGTTAGAAGGAAATTAGTTTTTTGATCCAACTGTAGACCTATTGCACTTTTTACAGCAAAAAATAAATCACTGCTTTGTGGTTGTGTGCCTCTGTCAGCCAGCCAACATCACAACACTGCTTTCACCTATGGTGTTGACCTTTCAATTTTTGAATAGAAAATATCATCACTTCATTTTAGTGTACTTGACACTGTGTCAGAGTTTTGTCATAGTTTGCAGACAAAAACTTGTCCTGTGAGATCTCAGTGAGCTTGGCCTTTGACCACCAAAATCTAATCACTTCATCCTTAAGTCCCAGTAAATATATATTTTTTTTCTTTTCAAAGTTTCTAAAAGAATCCGAGTATTTGTATTCAGTGAGATATTCTTCCTTCCAAATCCAGTCTCTATGTTACCCATTACCCAGCAACACAGTTGCTTAGAGCAGGAGATCTGTGCATATCAGGCAAATAAAGGCATCAACTACTGGACTCAAGCAGGAATAAGGACTGGATTATAGAGTTCTGGGAAGCTCACTTCCTTCAGAGTCTAAAATTTCATAACTTGAGGCAATTTCTCAGACTTTGCGATGCTCCTTCCTGAGGACATGCAAGGCTTTACACAAATTTTTTTCCATGTTTGCAGTAGCAGGCTAATGTTTAGCCCAAGGAGGAATCATCAATTTTTTCCAGGTCTCCCCCTCTGGTAGGCACTACTGTCTGCCAAAGGATGAAGAGATCTGTACAGTTTCTTTCCACAGGCCTTCACTGATAAACACTTGGAACACTAATATAGTGCCTGTATGTTAAACATCCGTCATACCTGCTGTTGAATTAAAGCGCACCATATATACTGCATATATACTAATAAGTTATCTAGCTCCATGGCTGTTGGATGTTAACCAGTCACAGACTTCCAGATTAAAGTGATTAAAGTGTACTGAAATGAGCTTTTGTTTGACTAAAAGCATTAGTCATACCTCCAAGTGAAGATGGCCAAGATTAAAGGTGATGTAACACTAACAATCAGCCTCCTCCAATCATTCACAAAGTAGGCAATAAGTGGGAATATTGTGTTTCCAAATGTCCAGGATAAGCTATCAGTCACGCCCACAATCTTCCGGTGTTCAATGTCCACCCACTCCACACCTGAAAGGATCAAATATCCATTTACTTTATAAGTCAGTTCAATAGAGAAAGCCTTTAGTAGGAGGTTCCAAGGCTAATTTTTTACTGAGCTTTTACTTGGGATGATAAAAGGGGAAGGGCTGTCTCTAGAATACAATAATCTATTTTTGCACACATTTCTGATTTTATGGAAAAATTTGTACTACATTGAGGTACTGTAAATATGCAATATCGCCTTTTCTCTCTCTTCTTCGCTGAATGTGCCTCTGCAGCAGCTTATTTTGATCTTTTTTCTTCTTATTATTACTTTAGGTGGTATCTGCAATTTTATAATGGTCATAATGAACATTGTCAACAAAACTAGCCTTTTAAATTACAGCGTTGAGCATACTGCATTCCTTGATCTGTCAGTCAAAAGTTCACAGTGTGACTGAATAAACACTGCCTGCCATCATGACATCATACATGTAATCAATGCATGCAAAGTGTCTCTATTTCAGAAAAAAATATTAATTTATTTCATGTACAGCAAATGATCAAAAAATATCACAAAGTGACCTTGAACTATGATATATTCATCATTTTTCCCTCTGTGGCAACTGCTGGGCTCTATACTGTGGCAGGCTACAAAGCAAAGATTATTATTATTTTTTTTTTATAAACGTTCTTTTGGTAACCTTGTCTTCTGAAGATAACTGAACATGATATATAAAAAAGGATGCAGTATATGTTTAGGTGAACAACCAAAGTAATTACTGAGAACTGCTGAGACAATGACGATGCCTGTGATGCAGAAGCCAGTGAAGAACCTCAGCACTGCAAACATCATGTAGGATGTAGAAAAGGCGCTTGCAACACCAAACAGCATTCCAGACACATATGATACCAGCAGCATGATCCTTCGGCCATACCTATGGAAAATCAGAAAGTCTCAGTATTTCATTTTATTCAGTAGCTGGAATACTGCATAATCAAATTTGAGTCAGTCATACCTGTCACTTAGACTTCCAAATGAAATTGCTCCAAACATGACTCCAACAAAGAAGATGGTAGCAGTTGCTTTGTTTTCCCCTCTTCTAGCACACACCAAGTCCCACTTGTACAAAAAACAAAAAAGCAAAAAGACAAATCCACTATTACATTTTCCACGGGACTATTTCATAATGATGAACAATTACATTCATTTCATAATAGAAAAAAAAAACACAGTAGAATCACCTCTGAGGTCAGAGTAGACTTGAAGGTGGTGTTATCGTACACCCATCCGTTCCGGCAAGGCACTGTTGGCGCATCAGTGATGTTGGAGGACTTAAACAGCAGCTGATATTGAGGCTCCTCGAACATCTGACAGGAGCTTGGAGTCCCATCCTGCTGAACTGGAATACTAACAACAAGCCTGTCTGCCTGGGATAAATTCATAAAAACACCTCCATCATCCAGAGAGCTGATGTCACAGTGATGAGAGGGAACAGCTGCTATGAAATTGTTGAGCATGAAGTGGCAAGGCAGAGTGAAACGGCCAATGAAGCTGATCACAATGATCATTATCTGAAATCTTCCAAATCCATTAATATGAGCAAGAACGTTCTCAAACTTCATTTTGGCTTCGCACTGTGGGCAAAATATCCTCACTCCTCAATCACTTGTAGCCTATTATCAAAAAGTAGCTCACCTTTGATGTTTGACTATTTAAAGGCCTCTTGACTAGTTGAAATAAGTCAATGTTTTACCTAACTTAACCAATAAAATAATTTTTATCTATGTGATTATAAACAAAAGCTTTCAATGGTGGTGACAGTTACTCTACTGCAGGTTCAGTGAAATGACTCATCAAAAGTAATAATGCAAAAAAAGAAAAGATGCTGTGATTCAGTGGGAGTGTCATAATCCTGGGTCCTTTGACCCAGTGTTTTGGTTTATGATTTGTTTTTTGGATCATGTTTTCCTTTGAGCTTCTTTTGTTTCTGTTCATGGTTGTGTTTTAGGTTGTGTTTTGATTTCTAGTTTCCCAGTGTTCCCTAGTGTTTAGCGTTCAGTTTGTGTCTTGGATTCTTATGTCTTAGATTCCTGCCCTGTGTCTCCTGGAAGGTCATGTTTTGGTTCCCTGGGTACTTACCACCTCTTCAAATCTGCATTTTTGTCTACAAACACGGGAGTCGGGACTCAAGGCCAATATAAAGACACAGAGACTGATGTTATGACAGAATTCATGAGCAAAGATGATACCAATAAATGCTAGAACAGAACAAATGTCACCTAATAAATTGCATAACTATACCATACTGTATGAACAGTTCAAACTGTAGTAAACTGTGGGAAATGCAGGTACATTAATGAACAAAAGTACTGGACCACCTAAAGGAGCTGTTCAGCCGGAAAACCCACAAAGGTCACTGCACACAGTTTTTGTGTTGACGTAAATGCCCGAGGAGGTTTGGAACTCTGCAGTTATTGGGTCAGCAGAACGTTGGAGACTTTTATGCACTTGGCAACCCCGCTCTGTAACCTGGTCTGCCTCTTCATGGCTGAGTTGCTGTGGTTCCCAAACACTCCCATTTTGCAATAATACCACTTACAGTTGATCACGGACTATCAAGGAAGGAATAACTTTCACAAACTCACTTGTTGCAGTGATGAATTTATGCAAATAATCACTGAGCATAACATCATCACCTCAAACACACAGATGTTATACAGTAGCTGACATACAGTTCCATAATTTATTGAGATTTATTTTTACTACATAACATAGACACATTATCATTGTGAACTTGATAAACATTGGGCATTTGGGTTCTGATAGTTGGGTGTTTGTAATGTTTTCAGGGAGGAATGAAGCCAGTACTCTGTGAGAGCCACACAGCAGTATGTATTTTGATCACATTTGTTTAATACAGCATTCTATGTCATGCTTACTTAAAATATGACTAGGTGTATGTGAAAGGCATTGCATTTGTGCCCTGTATAACAACAAAAAAAGCAAATCAACTGCTAAAGTTGGATATTGCCCCCATGAGGAGGTAAAAAGACTTTGTATTCAACATGCATCAAACTGTTTGCTAGCACCAAGTTGCTGTGGCCATTTATTGGAGTCCTGTGGGGATTTTGGTTGCTATGAAAAAAATGTACAGGTAGGGGATTTCTCATCAGATGTGGGGACTGATCGTCTTCTGAAATACAAAGTACATTTTCATTTTATAATGTATAGCTGTCCATTTTGATATTTGGATGCATTTCTACATTAAAGCCCAGTACCTTGTTTGTTCCACTTCCTCAATAGTCTCTGGCAGACGAACATTGTGCGTCTCAGGAAGCAAAAGAGCTGACAGCCCGGCACCTAATGCCATCAGGGAGAAGACAGAACTTGGCAGATTGACCCAGACCTCTTCAAGAAGCATGATCAAGGGGGATACAGACACACCTGCACGGGCCATGAAGGAGCAGTAACCCAATCCATTTTGCCTGTATTACAAAAAATAACAACAAATGTGGTGCTGTGATTATCGGTTATCCAAATGTCTCAGTAAGCTTGCTCTTTGGAGGCCACCGTAACACCATAACATGTATTTTAATGTGCAAAATAAAAGCAAATGTGCATTTTATTTACCTCATTACTGTGGGATAAAGCTCTGTTGTGTACAAAAAAACTGTTACAAAGGATCCCTCTGAAAACATCTTGCCCAAAGCGCCCACAGCTGTCCGAAAGGTCCCCCTATCTGAAAAGAAAACCCCGGAATTTCACTTCATATTATAGTTAAGGCTTTGCACTGACTTCACTTGGAAGATTAAAGAATATAAATGTAGAAGGAAGTTTAATGTTTCTGTGATTTTTTAAAAGCTGCAGCCAAGTGTATGAAAGAGGATATTCATGGCTTGGTGCATGTTTCTCAAGACTGGGTTGTTTACATGCCTTCACAAAGTGTTGAATTTGTAATGTAATGGTAAATGGACTAGTTTTTATATGGCACTTTTCTACTCTAATTGAGCACTCATACAACCTCTTTGCATTCACCCATTCAAACAAGCACTTCCATATGAATCTAAGCTATGAGCTTATTGTTTAACAATTCACACTCCAACACTTGCGTCGGAGAGCAACTTGGGGTTCAGTATCTAGCCCAAGGACACTTTGGCATGCAGCCCGGAATCGAACTGCCTACCTTCTGATTGGTAGGTGACCTGCTCTACCTCCTGAGCCACAGCCACCCCCTTAACTTATTAATATTTGCCACAGATAAATAATATTATGATAGAAAAACTTAATAAAAAAGCTTAAATTAATACAGCTACACATTTGAATTGATCATATACCTGCAGGAATAAACATGCTGCAGAAAATAAGCAGCCCGGTCACAATGAGCGTCCCAGCTTGAGTCCACCTTCGACCTATTTTGTCCACAATGAAAAAGATGAATGCTTTTGCTGGAATCTCTATGGCACCATAGATGAACTGTGTGAGATAAATGTTTACACCAAATCCACTAATATTCAAGCTGATTCCATAATAAGTGCAGGCCACTCCAAACCTGCAAGCAAGATGAGAGTTTTGTTATTTTAAAGTTAAACAGTTGTCCCAAAGTTTCTGATTAGCTAGTTGATATCCGGCATGGCTTAAAGTAAAACCACCATTATCAAAACAATGTTGGCACCCAGCAAACATTGTGTTGAATGACCATTCTTTGGCAGTCTTTTCTAATCTTAGTTGAAAAATAGCTTAGTGGGTTGTGCTGATGTTGCATATGCAAGTTTGCTATTGAACTTTTGAACATCACGTGGATGTTCTTGTTAGATTTTCAAGCAAAAGAAAGTTTGTTTTCAAGAATTGTTTTATATCATCTTTTTTACTCAGTTTGAACTATGAAATGAAATGAACAAAATATTCTTAATAAAGGGCAGAAAAAAAATCTTGCTACCTGGCAGACTTGGGGAGCCACCTACAACAAAAGGTGATGAGAAGGATTTTAGATAGAAATTTTTTAAAGAAAATTGTTCATATAAGAACTGCTCAGGACTAAAACTCCAATTGGAAAAACAGAAATAACAACTGTCATTACTGAATTTAACCACTGCCATCAGAAACTCAGAGACACAATTAACAGATTTTAAAAGCTGAAGCATTACAAACTTATATCAGTGAGGTATTCCTGCACACAGTTTTCAGACAAGCAAACCAAATGAGACTTGGTTTTTATCCTTCAGCATACTAGTAAGAAGTTCCCTGTTAACAATCCATAAACTGCAAAGACCTTTGCTCAATGAATACTCATAGTTTTGAAGAATTTGTCGTTAAATAAGGAAGGACTATGAACTGATGTTAAACACCAATGTACAGTATTTCTTAAAAATTTAGAAAATTTGTGAAAAATCAAAAATGTTATCCACAATATTTTGTTGATGGATGCTGGACAGGCAGACGGATGATGCCAGAAGGCTCAGTATCAGATTAGCAAAGCTAAAAATACAGACAGCTGTCTCCAAATTTTAAAGGTGGATGTTCTCAGGCTAAATGGTCAAATACGTAATTTGGAAAATGAATCAGGAATATACCACACAACGCCAGAAAGTAGAGCCCGTCTTCTCATTCTAGGGGTCCTCACAAGGTCCAAATGGGAATACTTTCTGTTTTCATTTTCTACAAGTATTACTTTAGACAGAACCTGTAGAGTGAAAAGGAAACTTTGTTCAGAGAAAGGTGCTGTGCTGTTTATAAATTCTGTTTTGAAGTTAGCCCATTATGTTAAATGTTGTACCTCAGGTTTTAAGTCACCCATGACTTCATCTCTGCCGTTGAATGTTGCACATTTACTCAGGTAAAAATGAGCAGTGTCCACTTTTCCATTACTCATCAGCCACCTGGCAGACTCAGGGAGCCACCTCCACACAAAAAGCAACGAGAAGGTTTTTAAACAGAAAGTTCTTCAGAAGATTGTTCATATAAACTCATTACTTACATCTGTCTCATCAAGAGAAATGTGAAATTATACTACAAATAAGACTACAGGTCTTATAAATGCTTTTAAGTTGACAGGATCTAGCTTGCTCTGTCAGAATGCTGAATAATGATAATTATTTGCCTTTACCACCAAAAGAGCATAGCTGGAAACAGCAGGGAGGTCACAGCAGCAGTCAGGTACCTCCAGTCGTTAATAAAATAGGCCACACCAGGTAGAAGAGCACAACCAAAACTCCAGTCCAAGCTCATTAAAACACCCACTGCAGTCCGATGTTTGATATCCACCCATTCAATACCTATGTGGAGCAATTTCTGTATTTTTTAAATTATTAATAGCACTGACTAAAGTTACTGATAACATTAAGTATTTTGAATGTGTAGTCCTTCATTAGCGGTCTTTGCAAACCAAACCTGTATGTGCATTACCTCAACAAAATTTTGTTGTGTAAGTGTGATGCTTAAATTCATTTATATTTTATGAGCATGACGGACAACTCACAAAGGACGATGGAGATTATGCTTATTCCAGAAAGTCCAAGTCCAGTAAAAAACCTCATTGTAGCAAACATGGGGAAATTATAGGAGAAAGCGCTTGCTATCCCAAAGAAGGCAGTTACGATGTACGACAACATAAGTGTTTTCTTCCGGCCAAACCTGCAAAACAAATGATAAGAAAATCAGTCAAAATATCTACACAGCACTTAATTAAATTAAATAGCCTAGATAGTGCTTGTTAAGACCACCTCCGAGAACACTTTATTTTCATAGTAGTGATAAAAGATTTTCAATAAAGCTGCAAACACTATATGGACTAAAGTGTTGGGCCACATCTTTCAACATATGAGTTCAGCTGTTTTCAGTCCCATTGCCACAGGTTTATAAAAATCAAGTCAACAAGCCAGTATGTGATATTTCTTCCCTCCTAGGTATTCCATAATCCATGAAGTGGTATTACTGCAAAGTGGATAGTGTTTAGGAATCACGTTAACTCAACCACAAAGTGACAGAACATGTAAAGTTACAGAGTGGGTCACCGAGTACTGAGGTTGTTAGTGCATGAAAGTCATAACGCACTGCTGAGTGAATAGCTGCAGACCTCCAAACCTCCTCTGACATCAACCAAACTGCACACCAGGAGCTTCATGGCACCATGGCAGAGCAGCTCCTTTAAGGTGTAGGTGAGCCTAGTACTTTTGTCCATGTAGTGTACTCAGAGGTGGGAAGTAACGAAGTACAAATGCTTTGTTACTGTACTTAAGTAGTTTTTCTAGCTATCTGTACTTTACTTGAGTATTTATTTTTCTGCCAACTTTTTACTTTTACTCCCTACATTTTTACACAAATATCTGTACTTTATACTCCTTACATTTTCAAAACAGGCTCGTTACTTTAGGATTAATATATGAGGGAAGATTTTATTTCAGGTCACTGCGCCTTCAAAGATCAAACCGATCTGAGCCTAAATCAGGGGTCTTAAACTCCCGGCCCGCGGGCCACTTCCGGCCCCTGGCCCACTGCTTCTGGCCTGCAAATTGATGTCAAACATGCAATACAATTTGACCCTTTAAGTTACTTATGTAAAATTTCACTTTCTCCTTCAATTAAAACAACAATTTTTCGTGTAATTTAAATCAGATATCCCCAGTTACCTGCCATAGGTTATTTGGCACTGGGCTGCACTGAAAAAATAAATTACGTAGGTTATATCTGTTTTATTTATTATGAGTCTGGACAATGTTTTATTTTGAAAAATGGGTGGATTCTCTCTGTTAGATCCATCTGTGACTCACTCTTGACACATGTCCCGACACTTGTTTCAGTCACGTGATATGTTGCTGCTAAAATTAAACCCACAATCTTCACTGGTTCCTGTGCATGTCGAAAGGCCTTTACACACTGGACGCGTAAATTTTGTGTGAATGTTTTGTGCGATATTTTTCCAACTCGCCTGTTCACCGCGTCATTTCACAGGACGAATTTGCTGCATTTATTTTTTTCGGATCAAGTTTGATTTTTCTGACTTTTGCAAGCAAACAAACATCTGACCAATTAAAGCACTGCATTTAGCAACATATGAGCTTGTAGCGCAAAACATGCACCTATACACTGAATAAACAGTGATGTAGGAACAGTAAAATAATACAGTGTTACCTCAGACACACAGCTACATGCTGCTCTGGGTCAGTCAGGTCTCTAAAATAATTTCTCTGCCTCAGATGTGACCCCAACTCTTCCAACAAGAGCTCAAACTGCCCACTGACACCCTGAAGTATCATAGGATGGGATGCAGCTTCAGTTCCAGGATCAAACCATGAAACTGTCCCTGCTGCTGCTTTCTTATGTTGGATGTACCCAGAATCTCTGTTATTTATATATATATATATATATATATATATATATATATATATATATATATATATATATATATATATATATATATATATATATATATACATATATATATATATTAGATTCAACTTTATTGTCACTGAACACAGTAACAAGTACTTGAACAACGAAATGCACTTTAGCATCTAACCAGAAGTGCAGAGTAGTAAAGTGCAAGGTATGTACATGGGCAGTGCAGATATGAACTGAATATACTATATATATATATATATATATATATGTACACAGTGTATTACTGCAGTAATGAATTGAATATACTATATAATAAACTATAGAATATACAGAAGATGAGTATACTAACTTGTATGTACAATATAGACAGTTATGAACAGTTGTTAAATATAAAGTTGTTAAATATAAAGCTCGATAAATATGTATATACAGATGCAGCGGAGAGTAATTAGTCATAGGTGTGGGGGGTGTTCAGTCAGTTGGGGGGCGGTCACCTCTGTGTAAAGTTTAGCAGGGTGACAGCTGAGGGGAAAAAGCTGTTCCTGAACCTGCTGGTTCTGGAACGTAGGGACCTGTAGCGCCTCCTGGAGGGAAAGAGGGTAAACAGAGCTGTCCCTGGCAATGCTGCGTGCCCTCCGCAGGCACCGCTTACCGTGAACAGCCTCTATGATGGGGAGTGATAGACCGGTTATGCGCTTCTCCAGTCTGAATGACATTCCAGTATCAAGCCCATTGCACAAGTCAACATCAAGTGTGGGATTTACTAAGGAGATGCCCTGTCCCCACTGCTGTTCTGCATAGGCCTCAATCCCCTCAGCCAGATCATCAACAAGACTGGCTACGGATCCCGACTACGGAATGGAGCAACCATCAGCCACCTCCTGTACATGGATGACATCAAGCTGTATGCTAAGAGTGAACAAGATATCGATTCACTGATCCATACCACCAGGATCTACAACAGTGATATCGGAATGTCATTCGGACTGGAGAAGTGTAGTCGAATGGTAACTAAGAGAGGAAAAGTAGTCAGAACTGAGGTGATTACACTACCAGAAGGCAACTTTGCAGACATTGAATACAGCTACAAGTACCTTGGAAACCCACAGGCAAATGGGAACCATGAAGAGGTCGCTAAGAAAGCTGCTACCTCCAAGTACCTGCAGAGAGTAAGCCAAGTCCTGAAGAGTCAGCTGAATGGGAAGAACAAGATCCGGGCTATCAACATCTACGCCCTGCCAATTGTCAGAGACCCTGCTGGGATAATAAGCTGGCCAAAAGAGGAAATAGGAGCCACTGATGTTAAAACAAGAAAGCTCTTTACCATGCATGGAGGGTTTCAGCCCAAATCCAGCACCCTGAGACTGTACGCTAAGCGGAAGGAAGGTGGCCGAGGACTAGTGAGTGTCAGAACCACTGTCCTAGATGAAACAACGAAGATCCATGAATACATCAGGAAGATGGCCACAAAGGATCATGTGCTTAGTGATATCCTGAAGTATCATAGGCTGGGATGCAGCTTCAGTTCCAGGATCAAACTATGAAACTGTCCCTTCTGCTGCTGTTGGATGAACCCAGAATCTCTGTTTCAGAATGTTCAGTAACATCATATTTATCGAGCAGAAAACCCAAGAAAGAAGAGGAGGAATAATAGGAACCTTAATGGAAAGACAGGCCTCTGCACGGCATGTACCACTGGCAGATAGAAGAAGTGGCTGACATAGGGAAAGCCTACCAATGGCAGCACAAGAGCAAGCTCTGAGCACAAGATCGATAGAGGCTGGGGTCTACCGCACCAGGCAAAACCCCAGGTGCAGACTGTGCAGAGATGCCCCTGAGACAATTCAGCACATAACAGCAGGGTGCAAGATGCTAGCAGGCAGGGCATACATGGAACGCCATAAACAAGTGGCCGGTATAGTATACAGGAACATCTGTGCCGAGTATGACCTGGAAGTCCCAAGGTCAAAATGGGACATGCCCCCAAGGGTGGTTGAGAACAACAGAGCTAAGATCCTGTGGGACTTCCAGATACAGACAGACAAACTTGTGATGGCTAACCAACTGGACATCATAGTGGTGGACAAACAAAGGAAGAAGGTCGTAGTGATAGACGTTGCAATACCAAGTGACGGGAACATCAAAAAGAAGGAACACGAGAAGCTTGACAAATACCAAGGGCTCAGAGAGGAGCTGGAAAGGATGTGGAAGATGAAGGTAACAGAGGTCCCCGTGGTAATCAGAACACCCCCAAACTGGGAGAGTGGCTCCAGCAGATCCCTGGAACAACATCCGAGATCTCTGTCCAGAAGAGCGCAATACTGGGAACAGCGAAGATACAGGACCCTCAAGCTCCCAGGCCTCTGGTAGAGGAACCAAGCTTGGAGGTCAAAATAGACTACCAAATAGACTAGCTGGGATATATATATATATATATATATATATATATATATATATATATATATATATATATATATATATATATATATATATACATATATATATATATATATATATATATATATATATATATAAAATTTAAATTGAAATTAAGTTTGTATTCTCATGCACTCATATTGTTTTATGACATTAGTATTGCAAGGTACACTTAGCTTTGCACAAAAATAGCTGGTAGAAACAGCCTCCAAAGAGCTACTTTTGCTTTCTTACTTTGAGTACATTTCAGAGCCTGTACTTTTCACTTTTACTTGAGTAAAGAAGTTGAATCAGTACTTCTCTACTTAAGTACAGGATGTCTTTACTTTTGCCACCTCTGAGTGTACTTAATGGAAAAATTTCTTATGAAAAAAAACCAAGAGATAAGAAAAAAAAAGAAGTGAGTAAAACCCTTCTGATCTCAAGTCTTCCAAGGAAGGTTGCTTTAAATATGAACATTACTCTAGATAAAGGACCATAGTGATGTTCTGCACTGTGTATCAAACCAGACAAAAAGCCCAAATGTCTTTGAGGCCTCCATGGAAGCAATCCAAACTCACTAAATAGAGGGGGTGACTCCTATTTGAAAAAACAAACATTACAAACACAACACAGTTTAAGTATATGAATACCCTACGAAGCATTTCTGACCTACCTGTGTATGATTGACATTTGGCAATACACACCTCATCTGAGGTATCATTCCAGATCCAAATACAGACTAAAACTTAAAACCATAATTGTACTTGTGCATAAAAGGTTAAGCGTAGTGATTTTATTATTCAGTGTATTTGTGCTTAATTTTAAAAGTGACAACATGAACAGACCTATCACTCAAGTAGCCAAATACTGCTGCTCCAGACCATGACGCCTATGAAGAAGATGGTGGCTGTGGCTCTGTTTGCCCTTCTGTTATCACACACCAGATCCCACTATGAGGGAAGCACATATAAAAGGAATAAGTTCAGCTCATATAGGACTGGTGTTAATTTCCTGCTTTTTAAATTTAGATACTGATCCTCACCTCTGTAGCCAGAGTAGATTTGAAGGTGGTGGTGTTGTATATCCATCCATTCTGGCATGGCACTCTGGGTAGGTCGGTTACGTTGGAAAAGTTTGACAGCAGATGAAACTGAGGCTCTGAAAACATCTGACAGGAGCTCAAACTCCCATCCTTATCAAAAGGAATGCTAACAATGAGCCTCTCTTCCAAGGATAAATTCCTCAAAACACCTCCATTATTCAGAAAGCTGATGTTACAGTGGTGAGAGGGAATAAACGTAATAAAATTATTCAGCAGGAAGTGAAACGGCAAAGTCAAACGTGGAATTACTAATGAGAGGATTGTTCTTAGTTGGAATCTTCCAAAGCCATTGACCTCTGCGAGCACATTATCAAACTTCATCTTGGAAAAAAAAAGGACACAAACTGGAGAGTGATCGCAAATATCTGCAGGTAACAAAATCTTCTTTGAAAGTGAACCACAAGCTCTTTTTATTTCATTGAACACTCTTGGTTAATGGTCAGCTGATATGTTCAATGTGTGAATTTTTTATTAGCTAGTATGAAAGAACTGTGCTCATTAAACTGCAAATTAGTCTCTGGAGCCTGAAAACTGCAAATTAGTAACAAGTTTTTTCAAAGTAAATCAGTAATTTTTAAAGAACACAAAGTGCATGGCTTTGCAGCTTTATTTTATTTATTTTAATGGCAAAGCTAAGAAAACTGTGTACTTGTTGAACATGAATACAAGAAATTTCCAGTGTTACACTTTCTCCACTTTGGTCAATACTACTTATTGAAATTGCAGTGTGTCCTTACAAAAAATTTGGAAACAAGACAAGTGTAGGACAACGGAAGAGGCAGACCTAAAAAACTATATGCAAATGAACAGTATCTGAAAGTCATGTCCTTAAGACATGGGAAATCTAGCAAAGACCTGACACAGGACCTTCAACTGATTCATCTACTGCTCACTGAAGCCTCGTCAGAAATGGCCTCACTGGAAGGGTGGCTTTTAATGTCCTTCAAATAACCTGGAGAACTATTCCTGAAGACTAATTAAAGAAGTTACAAGAAAGCTACCTAAGAGTTCAGTCTGTATTGAAGAATAAAGGTGGTCATACCAAATACTGACTTTCAAATTCATTCGAATTGTACAAACTCTGTTTTTGCCTTATATACTGTATTTCCACAAGTTGCAATGAATCACTGTTTCCCATTTTCCTAGAAAAATATTAAGAAATGAGGGGTGGTGCACCACTTTTTTATGCAAATGAATAAACTTCGACTTGCATGTCTATTCATGGTTGTTTTAAAGCTATGTAACTCTTAATTTATTAAATAATGTGCATGAAATCACAAGCCAGAACAGAGGATGCGAAACAAGTTAATGGTTGAGTCATTTATTGAGATGTGCACACAGTTTAATTACAAAACATAATGAAACACATTCCCATCAGTATTCAGAAACAGTAGGATTGATGCAACACCTGCCCATACACTGTTTGAAGAATAAAGGTGGTCATACCAAATACTGACTTTCAAATTCATTTGAAACACCATTTGAAACACCTGCCCATACACTGTTTGTGTATGGGCAGGTGTTCATACAAAATATTTCCTTTTTACTTAGTGGCTGCCTTCTTGATGTATTCTGGCATTTGGGTGTTTATAAAGAGAAGGACAAATTATTCTAAGCTAACGATTCATTCCTATTCCCAAAAACGATCACTCCTGGGGTCCCAGCATGAGTTAATTGGGCTTTCTATTCTTTAGAATCCATGGGGGACCCTTATGTTCTGATGGGGGCTGTATGGTCAGCCCGTTCTGCCTGGGGGGTATGGGCACTTGGAGGGTGGGGTTCTGGGCGCTACGGGAGTTGTGGGGTCCTGTTCGGGCTCGGACTTCTGGGGTGGTACCGACTGGGGCTGTTGGAGTGCTCTCCCAGGCCTGAGGTGCCGGTCAGGTGTGGGGTGGGGCGTTTAGGCCTGTTGGGTGGGCTCGGGGCTGTGCTGCTTGGGCTCTGTGGGGCGGCGTGGTGGTGGGTGGGGAGGCCTTTCCTGGGGTTGGGGGAGGGTTGCACCTTGGTTGCTCCGCCTCCCGGCAGTCTCTTGCTTCCACCTGTCCCTTGATCTGTTCTTAGAACTACCTTGCCATCGGCCTTGTCCCCTCGCTATGGTTTCTGCCCCTCTGGGCATCCCCTGCAACTGCTGATCTGCAGGGGGTTGGGCCTTCCCCTGGTGCCAGGTCTGGGGGGGTATCGGGTTGGGGGGGTTGTCTGGCTCAATACCGTATGTGCCCCTAACAGGCCAGGCCGACATTTAATTCATACTGAGGATGGTACGAATATCCAAAGCTTAAAAAATGTGTGCACATGGAAGTAAATTCAGTAAAACTTGATAAACAAAAAACGTGTTTAAAGATCTAGAGGTGAAAGATTATGATGCCCAAGTGAGGACACTCTTGTATTTCAGAGCATTCTCCCCACTGTTTTCAGTTTAGTTAGTTTCTGTCCACATGTATGTGTAAATATCACTTGTTAACTTTATTTCCACAAATTACAAATAGGGCACTTATCATTCTGTTTATACAGCCTAATACAACCTAGTAAAGAGGAGGATCTTATAAATCTAATTCCAGTTGATCAAACCTGCAAAACAAACATCTCTCTTTTTCACTTGTGTTGTTTCTCATGCATGTATATATTTCATTTTCTCTAATATCATCTGATTAGTCAGAATACATAACAATTCTACTGTTTTTTTAAGCTATATTCATAATACTGTATAAGCACCAGCATCTAATCACTATCAATCTTTTGCAGGCCATTGGTCATCACTGGGCTCACACATGCTAGTGAAATGTGTCGTATACAGCAAAACATGACAAGACTAGTAAGCATCTTGCTACAAGCCGTCTAACCCCCCCCCCCCAAAAAAAACTAATTGTGTTACATTAATTGACACACTTTGGTTTTAACAATGATACTGTTTGAATTTGGAATATGGCAACTCATTTCAAAATGTATTAATTTCCACTCATTAAGACAGTATTATTAATTACTGTCATTTTTCTTATTGACTCTCCTTCTTCCTTGGTGACTGCCTCCTGCAATATGAACAAAACATTAGTTAGTCATTTGACCCTGCGTGCAGACTTCAAGACATGAAAAATAATGTGTATTTTGGACTCTGGCAACCTGCAAACTGGAGTGTTTACTGGATTATTGTTTAATAGTGAAGTTCTGTGACTGGTTAATCCTTAGATTTAGCTTGGATACTGAATTACATGGTGTGTCTGTGTAGGTTCTCAGTCATCCAGGTCATAGTATCTCTGGAGCTTTAAAAAAGGGGCAACTGGACTCCTTTTTGTTTCTTGAAGATGTTTCACCTCTCATTCGAAAGGCTCCTTCAGTTCTCAAACCAAAAGGTGGAGAGTCCCAGATATTTAAACCCCAGTGGGCGTAGTCCCCTGGAGGTGGTTGTGACTCACTATTGTTCATGTTCATAATCACTGAACTATCACTGAACAGAGGAGGTGGATTACATCACCAACTTTCCCCCGCTTTCAATGCTGTCCTGAGCTCCCTCCCCAGGTGCCTCTACCCCATTCACACCTTTGTTCAGGTGACCTCAATAGGTCACTTTTTAGAATGGGGTGAAGTCCCAAATTGGTTTCACCCGAAACCACTGATTGTAAAGACCCACGCCTCCTTTCACACCTTGGCGCATGTGATTATGCACATGAACAATAGTGGGTCACAACCACCTCCAGGGGACTACGCTCACTGGGGTGTGAAAACCTGGGTCTCTCCATCTTTTGGTTTGAGAGCTGAAGAAGCCTTTCTGAAAAGTCCAGTCACCCTTTTTTCACACTCCAGATATTACATGGTGTGTTCTTTTAACACTTTCTCCTCTTTACCTTGGTTTCTCGATATCCTCGATGAACTCTGGCAGTCGGGTGTTTAGTGTTTCGGGCAGAAGCCAAGCCACTAAACCAGACCCGACTGCCACAGCACAATATGTAGCTGCAGGGAGGGGATGCCACACATCTTCCAATAGCATGATGAGTGGAGAAATGGAGACGCCCAGTCGTGCCAGAAATGAGGTGTAGCCTAAGCCATTTTGTCTGATAAGATCAAACCACTAAAGTAAATGAAAACCTTCCATACAAAGTAAACACAACAGGAAAGAAAATCAGTGTCAAAGGTTAAACTAGCTACATAAGTTTTTTGTTGACTAACCGTACAACGGTAGGGTAAAGTTCTGTAGTGTAGAGGTAGATGATTGTGAATGAGGCCTCCGATATAGATTTTCCAAGAATCGCCACAACAGTACGAGCAATCCATTTATCTAAGGGAAAGGGGATCAAGAAAACTTTCACGTATATTGCCAAAATTAGAAGTGCACTCAGAGAACACATCCTCCACCGAGGCCAATCCCCTATCTAGTCATTTTTAAGGAGTGACCCTGGTCCCCACTGGAATTTAAACTATACTCTCAAATTAACACTGACCACATACATCCACATTGACTCTTGGTGGTGGAATTAAATGATTAATTGAAAGAGAAATGAAAAATAACCTTTTGAAACAAACATGTTGATGAAGAGACAGACACCGGTTAACAACAGGGAACCCATCTGGCCCTGCTTTCTCCCAACTTTCTCCAGGAAATAATAGACGCCAATCTTCATTGGCATTTCAATGAATGCAAATAAGAATTGTGTTAGGTATGGGCTTAGTCCAAACTCTGTGATATTCAGACTTATTCCATAGTATGTAAATGCAACGCCATACCTAGAAAATAGAAAAACACACACTTAAACTTGTGCTGATACACTAATTTAACCTTGGATGGATAAATGCAAGGCTTTCACTTTAAAAACATGACCATAGTATACCTTTAAATATCATATTACTTTACAGAATTAATATTTTTTATAGTATATGCTAGAATAAAATCAAAAGTAATGCAAATGTCCTTATGCTTGATTCATGTTAGACACTGTGTCAAAAAGGATAGCTATAAAAGCTACAATTATTTATTAATTTTTATTTCTGAGAGGCAGCTTGGTGTTTTTATTACCTTTCCCCTAAATACAATGTGGCCCTTTGGCTCAATAACCCACCAATAACCATCTCTTAAAATAGCAAACATGTTATCACTAGCTTGTGTAATCCACACAGGCACACACACACATAAAATTCAGATGAGAGCAAGAAGTTAGGCATATTTTTAAATGCTGTACAAAAAATGCTAGCTTTTTCCCATCTTCCAGTCAGTTGGAGTTAATTAATTGATTTTGATAGTAAGTGCACACATATGATCAATATTTCCATCTAACTGTCAGGAAGAAATCAAAAAATTATTTCCTAAAATGCTGAATTATCCCCTAATTCCAAACCAGTAAACAGAAACTTACCATACTATTCCTGAACATATAGCAAGTTTTCTAATATTTGGGGTCCTGAAAAGATCTACAAAAGAGTACTTCTCATCTCCAGATTCAGTTTCTGCAGATTCAAGTAATATCTGTGAGAAAGCCAGAGCAACATAATCTGAATGTGCATTTACAAAACCTTTTTCTCCGTAATTTACAGTAAGACTGTCTGCTAAAAAAGAAAAATTTGAGTTGAGATGTACCTCTGGTGAGATGGTGGCCATACACTTGGATCTGTTGTTCATCTTGGCACATTTCGTTATGTAATGATGAGCAGCGTCTGCCTTTCCTTTGGCCACAAGCCACCTAGCAGATTCTGGAAGCCACCTAATGCAACAAACATCATGAATTCAGCATCTGATCAGAATCTAGTGAGATTAAACATATTTTGCAAAGTGAGCAAATGAAACTTAAATACCTCCAAGCAATAATAGACAGAATCAGGGGTGAGGAAACTGCCAGAATGAGCTTCCTCCACTCATTTACAAAGTATGCAATGCCAACTAGAATCCAGTTCCCAATTGTCCAATCCAGGCTTATAATCACACCAGAGAAAGTCCTGTGTTCAATACTAAACCATTCAACATCTGCAAAAACATCAGCATAGATAAAAAGTTAGAGCAAATTCTTTAAAGTAAAACAGAGTATACCTAATAACATGAACAAAGCTATAGCATCTCAATCACAAGTTAGCATTATCCGGCTTACTTAAAACATAAGAGATGATGCACAGTCCTGAGAGTGACATCCCCGTAAAAAATCTCAAGATGACAAACATTACATACGAAGTGGAGAATGCACTTAGCACTGCAAACATCAAGGATGATAGATAAGACACAAGCAGGAGAGGACGTCGCCCGAACCTGGTCACAAAAAGAAAAATATTTGTTGACACGACACACACACACACACACACACACACACACACACACACACACACACATATATATATATATATATATATATATATATATATATATATATATATATATATATATATATATAATAAAACAAATGACAGAAAGCTCATATTGCACTCTTGTAAAAAGGTGTATACTACATAATGCATAATATATACTTACAAGGTATTAATATACGGTAATATTATACTTGTGTGTACAGGAATGTTACTACATAATGCACTCTGCATACCACATAATCTGCTGATATCAATGCATTATATATAATTTTATTCAATTCAATTTCTGTTTCAATTCAATTTTATTTATATAGTACCAAATTACAACAGTTGCCTCCTGGAAAAGACTGGCATCTCCATAAAGCATGTCAATAGATGGAAGCATAAGTACTCTAAAATCTCCTGGTAAATGACTGCATTGACTTTGGACTTGATAAAACAATGGACCATGTGACAGTTGTAGCTCCTTTTCTGAAGACCTGTGGTGGCTCTTGATGCACTTATATCAGCCTCAGTCAACACTTTGTGAAGCTCTCCCAGGTTCTTGAATTGACTTTTCTTGACAAAGCTTTGGTCATCCCTAAAGCTGTCTATCTTTCCCTATAATGCTTCTACCTTCTACTCAACTTTCCGTTAATATGTTTTGATACACCACTCTGAACAGCCTTTGAGCAATGACCTGCTGTGCCTTACCCTTCTTCTGAAAGCTGTTGATGACTGCCATCTGGAAATTGTCAATTCAGCAGTCTTACCCATGATTATGGTTACATGTACTGAACTAGACTGAGAGAAACACGCGATTTATACTGATTGAATTTTCTCAAACTTGAAATTAATTATTGCAATAATTCAAGGACACTGGAATGGTGATTTTCATGAACTATAAGTCATGATAATCAAAATTAAAACAAAAAAGACTTAAAATATTTTTAAAAAATTCAGAATGCATGGCACGGACTAGTATTTCTATGTGCTAAATGTTGGCACAGTTTCTTTCCATTTCTTGTTTTGGTACTGTATCTACACAGTGTTTCAACCATTTTACTCTAAAATATGTAGAACTTCAGCTAATTTTTTTTCTTTTTAAATCATGAGGGTACTATAGAAGGCAACATGCTATCTTTTTAATTAAGACCCTTACCTGTCACTGAGAAAGCCAAATACAGGGGCTCCAACCATAACTCCAATAAAGAAAATGGTTGCAGTTGCCTTGTTCATACCTTTTCTGCTGCACACGAGATCCCACTGCAAATCAAATATTACAATATGTATTTTTTGCGGCTGCATTTCATGGAAAATAATACCTGGGAAGTTAAAATTTCACTAGTTCTGAATAACATTTCTTACTTATTTATGATTTATATTTTTTGTATTTAGAGCATGATAAGATGCTAGCTGCAAAAATATGTCCTTAATGTTAACAAATGATGACTTATTCTTTAAAAAAGAAAAATCCAAATGACTGTCTAAAATGTCTCTGATCAACATAACATTTGACTTACTTACTGAATCACACGTACCTCTGTTGCCAGCGTAGATTTGAAGGTGCTGTTGTCATACACCCATCCGTTTTGACACTGAACGGTAAATGCGCCTTCACTACTGTTTGAGCCTGACAGATAGTCATACTGGGGTGCTGAAAACATTCGACAGGAGCTCGGAGTTCCATCCCACTCTACTGGAACACCAACTGCTAATTTCTGATCTAAAGTTAAATTTCCAAAAACAGCTCCATCATCCAGAGCATTGATGTTGCAGTGATGAGCGGGAACAGCTGCCATAAAATTATTCAGCAGAAAGTGACATGGCAAAGTAATTCGAGAGATGAGCTGAATCAAGACTAGCCTGATTTGGAATTTTCCAAATCCATTCATTTCTGCAAGTATGCTGTCAAATTTCATTTTGCTGTGCTTCCTGGGTCAGCTAGAAGACAAATGCTCTAAAAGTAAAATGAAGTACAGCAAAACCAACTATAAAAGGACACATTCACCAGCACAAAGTTAATAATTAAAATAAATATCAAAATCACGTATGAGTAATGTAACGTAACTGTACTCAATATGATGCAGTTACGCAGTCAAACACTGGCTTTGATTTGATTGGTTGTAATGCTGATCTATCTATCAAAGCCTTGGACACTCAGGATTTTTATTTGAAAATCAGCACTCATAATGGAGCAAGCAAGAATGTGATGAAAAGTCATGATATTCTTACTATAGTGGTGAACGTAAAAAATGCCTCATGAAATGGTGACCAGCTTCTCACAATAAAAAGCCTTATCCTGCAGTGCAGTTGCAATGCATTATGTAGAACAAACTGATTTTGTAATGTTTTATTTTACAAATGTAAAGCTCTATGTTAGTACTGGGCAGCAGTAGCTCTGGCTGGGCTTAAATTCAGTGTGCACGTTACCCCCTCCAAAGGTGTGTAGCAAACAAGACTGGTTCATGCCTTTTTTGCCTGTTGTACTAATCATAACTATACAACACCCTCAAACTCTGATAAGTCTGACAGCAAAAACAACTGACCAACAGCCAGCTAAACATGTTAAAATCATACACTGGATATAGCCCAGAAAAATATACAGTTGTACAGGATCTCTGCATTGAGCAGCTGCAGGCACAAAGATGAGATCAGCTACAGTAAGACTAAACCAATCTGCTACAATGCACAATCAATGGGATGGGAAAGTAACAAATTAAAAATTTCCTGCCAATTTGAAGTTTGTTCTGTTTCCCATTTTCAAACTGAAGGGTTACAAACATAAATAGTCCACTTATGTTCCCTAATTGTTTTAGTTTAAATCAATCACTAACTTTCTTTCTCCTGTGCACGAGCAGCGGTGCGTCTGACGTCTGAAACAGTGAAACAGGAAGGTCTGCAGCAAACAGCTTTCAAGTGAAAACCCAGCTTTGAAATCTGTGCAACCCTGGCAGTGCTTTTTTTTTTGGTTTTCCTAAATCAAACATTAATTTTCACAATTAAAGGTTACATTTATTTGAATATTTCATAATATAATTAAAATATTCACTGACAGCACTGTGAGCCTGATGATTTCAGTTTTTAATGTGCAATGCTGTGTAGTCATTTTGCAAAATACTGAGCTACAGTGATGATTTGACATTAACCTGCCTACAATTAAAACAAGATTACCATTGTTTCAAACATTGCAACTAATTTCCACTGCAAAATTTACCATAAACTTTCAGCGCTCACATAAAGAGCTATATACTATACAAACAAAATAAAGAACAGTTTTATGACAGCATGCATTCACACTTAACACTTATCGGCAGTAAAATGTTCTTAAATAAGTCGCTGTCCACTCAGATTAAATACAGTCACGGACACAGAGATTTGGATATTATTGCAGTCAACAGGCAGGCTAGCCAAAAGCTAATGCTCCCTTTACAGCACAACCCACATAATTGCACTATTTATCGATACACAAAAGGGATTTTAGCGTTAACAAACCTTCTGCAAATAGATATGGTTTAACATTTGGTAAACCTGTACTATGGAGACAGGTAGCAGTGAGGTCTGTTCAATGGCCTCCCTCCACACAATGACAAGCTTCGTGAAAGTCCCTTTATAGAGGCTCAACACCTCCTCCCACTGGACATCACTTAAAATAACATCTTGTGGCAAAAACAAAACAAAACAAAAAGAACAAACTAATTGACACATATAATTTGGTAGACTTTTAAATAATAAAAAGTTTTAAAAGGAATTTACAGTTAAAAGGAATAAAAATATACTGAGCAGCACAAAGTAAACCTTAAGCAGGTGTGAATGTGTTCAATTTGAGCACTGATACAGGCTCACAATAGCTTGAAGAATGCACAAATGGATTAGCTCGGTAGCTGCTTCAGTCTTTTTCAGACAGCAAACCATCTGGAAAATGTGTCATGACTTGGTTAAATTAATTTTTTTTTTTTTTTTTAAAAAGAGCTTTACCTCCCCAGGAAATATACTATTGTGTTCATTTAGTATCCCATAGAGTATATATTGCTCATTACATGGTAAATCAATAAGTATGTAGACATAAAAAAAACTTATTCTGAGGGAAACAGGTTAGAACCTGTTTCCCTCAGAATAAGTCTGACTGAAGTGCAGACTTTTAGCTTTAATTATATATATATTCAATATATATATATATATTTTTTCAATCATTCTGTTGTGGCTGTGCTTGGGATCATTATCCCATTGTCCTACCAAATTTCAGCAAAACTGTAGTTGTTGGACCAATGGCTTCACATTTGACTCTAGAACTGTTTAGTATACAGAGGAGTTCATGGTCAACTCAATGACTTCAAGGTGCCCAGGTCCTCTGGCTACAAAACAAGCCCAAATGATCACCCCTCCACTACCGTGCTTGGCAGTTGGTGTTTGTGCTGATATGCTGTGTTTGGTTTTCACCAAACGTGGTGCTGTGCATTATGGCCAAACAGCTTTACTTTGGTCCCATCTGTCCAAAGAACATTGTTCCAGAAGTCTTGCGGTTTGTTCAGTTGCAACTTTACAAGTCTAAGCCATGCTGCCATGTATCTTTTAGAGAGAAGAGGCTTCCTCCTGGAAACCCTTCCTGTCTTTTTCTAATTGTACTGTCATGAACTTTAATATTTAACATGCTGACTTCACAGGACTGCACAGAGTCCTGTGAAAACCTTATTTTTTTAGATGACTTTAAATTAGAATTTTTCACATGACTGTATGTGTGGCGAAGGTAAACATTTCACAATGGCTGAAAAAAAAACATGAAAACACCAAGTTTTCCTGGGAGTAACTTTTAACAAAAAGAAAATACACTGTAATGTGTGAAATATGTTTTCCTGCAAAGCCCTTAATATGTGATTTTATTTACTGAAGATTCTTAACTGGAAGAAATGACTGAATGAGTGAAACCATGAGCAAACCACAGTTGCAAAACTAGATTTAGTTCCATTTATGGTCATTCTGTCAAAGAGAACAGCAGTCTTACATCATCTGTTTACCATTCAGCTGAGATATCCTCAAACTTTTGTCTGATTTTTTAAAATTTTTTATTAGGTATAATTTAAAGTGCATTTTGACAACAAAGAGCAAATGACCATAAAGGTATAGCTACACTGATATAAAAAAAACACCATATAGTATACCTGTGACTCTGCACATGACAGTCTTACTATTACTGCAGTTAGTTTAATTGTCCTCTCTTCAAGCAGTAAATTATTTTTAATTAATCAAACAAACACAGATACTAAACTGAAAACTTGTTTCAAATGAATCTAAAAATATCTTAAGCTTTCTCCAAAGACAAGTTCATTATGTTAACTTGCTCCTGCTGCATGAACCGAACTGTGTCATGGCAACGGGGGTGGGTTAGGAACACCTCTTCTTCTCTCTCTCTTTAAATACAGTAGCATACATGAATGACTGAGGCTACATATGAGCTGTTAGCAGGATAACTAACAGTGAGAACCATTTTTTCAGTTGAACAGACAGGATGTGAAGCTGCCAGTGCTGGACATCAGGTGCAAAGATGTATAATGTAAGTAGCTAAGGTTTGGCAAATGATCTTCCTTTAAGAGCTCTTGAAAATGTCTTACTATAAGTAATTTGATTTTATTGCCTCTCCTTGGCTTTATTTAAAATCTTCATTCATAACAATAGAGAAAGGTGCTGTATTTATTATCATGCCACTAAGTTAGTCATTACATTTTTAAACCTTTTACCTGTATTTCTGTTCTTTTCTGCATTAGAAAACAGTTAAAGAAAAATGCAGCAGCACAAGTTTAAAGTTGATATAAATTAGTAAATATAAATTGCTGGGTTCATGTTGATCTGATTTTTGTTCTGTCATGAGGCCCTTAGACTGAGCAATAAAAATCTATCTCCAGATACTGCTGAAAATGTCTCCACATGTTTCTCACTAATGGCTGAGATTAGACTGACTAATTATGTAAGAATATGGAAACCTCTAATCCGCTAGAGCTCGGTCCTCGTGGGGGTTGCCCTCCAGACCAAGAGTTCAGTCCTTAGTCAAGGATGCTGATTCCCTGTTTCCAGGGCAATAAGTCAACACGCTGAGGTTACTGCCATACTTGGAAAAAGAAATCCCTGTTGCAGCAAAGTCAGATTTGATGATGGTGGAGTGTTAAAGTGAAGTGGAACCAAGTGTGAAGATAAGCCAGTGGAATGGGACAGTGTTTGTACAAAATGTGGCAAGTGTGCAAGAGGTCTTACAGTTTTAGTAATCCTGCAGCTGCATGCATTCTATGTTCTTTGTATAATGAGAGTATAGTAAAAATTATTTCTGTAAGGCTTAATGAGCTCCCAGGCTCCAGTCCAGTAATGTGTGCATTTATTATGTCTGCTGTGGTAAATAGTAAATGCATTTTTTTCTTGTAATAGAGTCACCCCCATCCCTTGCAAAACAAAACAAAACAAAAAACCAGTTTGATCATTCAGTAAAATTTATGATGGTTTACAGTAAGTCATGGCAGAGTAGGAAGTCAGCTACACACAAAGCATGGTCATGTACAGTTATGGTCAGAAGTGTACAAATCTCATCATGGGCATGAATGTCATGGTAATTTTGGGCTTTTAATGATTTCTTTGAACTGTTCTTTCTCCAGGGTGGAATGAATTTTGCAGCATACATCTTTAATGACTTTAACAACCAAGACCTGGGTGCACACATTTGAATTTACCTCATCTTTATTGCTCCAAATGTACCTCTTGTCAATGTTGCCAATCTTTGTCTGACCATACAACTTTTCTCCAGAAGAGCTTGTCCATGTGAGGAGCTGCAAATCAGTCCAGCTTGAAGGTCTCAATTTTGAAGCAGCGGCTTCTTTCTTGGTCGGCACCCTCTCAGTCCATGACGATATAAACCTTGTTTCACTGTGGACAGTGATGCTGGTGTTCCAGCAGTTTCCAGTTCATGGCAGGCTTGAGCCTTGGTGGTTCCTGGTTTGTTCCTGAACAGCTTGACCAATTTTGTTCTCATCTGAGGGTGACAGTGTGGGCCTTCTTCCACACTTTGGCAAAGTGGTGACACATCAGAATAACTTGTACTTATGTACAGTTGTTTGAACTGATGATCTTGGAATCAGCAGTTATTTAGGAATGGCTACAAGAGACCTTCTCAGCTTATGTAAATCTACAATTGTCCTTCTCAGATCTTCACTGTTAACTCATGATCATGATCACTAACAAAAAGTTAATAGGCCTTGACCTTGTCAAGTTAAAAGAGATTGTAGAACCTTCAGCACCACTTATTAAAATGTTTATGTGAGTGTATGTATATATCTGAGCACTGCATTTATACTTTTGGCCCTGCATGGATAAGAGAAAATCCAAAAATAGATTGAAACTTGTGAACCCAATTTTTGTGCTTTGAAGTCATGAGAGTATGTAAACTTCTGATCACAACTGTATCTGAAAACTGGTTCTAAACTCTGTTAGAACCAGTTTTGAGATCCATCCATCCGTCCATCCATCCATTTCCTGCTGCTTCTTCAGGTCTGTGGCATGTGGGTGGCAGTCTAAGCAGAGATGGCCAGACCTTCCCTCTTCCCAGCCACCTCCTCCAACTCTTCTAGGGGGACACAGAGACGCCCAAGCCAACTGAAAGACACAGTCTCTCCAGCATGTTTTCGGTCTGCTCCAGGGACCTTCTCCAGAATTTACAGTACCAGTTGAAATTTTGGACACACTTACCCATATGTCCAAACTTTTAACTGGTACTTTACATCTATTAAATTGTGGAAAGCCAGCAGTCCTTTACTCAGATTATTCTTGGTCAAATCAGAGGTTCTAGCAAATAAATAAATAAATACATTCAAATTTGAAACATTAAAAACTAAATGAAAAATACAAACAAGCTAAGTAACACATGTTAAATATTGTAGTTTTTTGGTGTGTATTCTATATTAAATAATATTTTATTGTGCTCTTATTTGTCTCTAAAAGGGAGAAAGGGAATCATAGAGTAGAAAGTGTGTCATGTCGGGTGTGAAATAATTTTAATACTCACGATTAAAAATATGTTTAATATTATAAGAAAATTTCCATTAGCAGTTGGGATCTGCAGCATAAAATGTCATCGTACACCAGAACAAAATCCACCCCTAACTCATGCTAACACACAAGATAAAGTGCCAATTAATCCCAGCAATGCTGACCATACGATAACACACATGCAGTGATGTGAAAGTCAATTCTCAGCCTGTCTTTTCTTCATAATAGAGCAGCTAATCAAATAAAGAATCAGAAGATAGGATCGCCACTGTTTAAAAGAGTCAAAGTTTGAACACTGTATGCACAGCTTTTCATTAATGTGCCATGCACAGCATGGCTTTGAGTTGGATATTTATGATCTTTAGATGCTTATTGTTTTTAGTGATGACCTGATCGTTTCTCCACTGCTGCCATCAAACCAAAATATTTGTTCAGAAGACATGTCAAAATCAAAAGAGGAGATTAGCATAAAAAAAACAAAACAAAACAAAACAAGAAAAAAAACCCTATTTTGCAGTTTACAGAATTCATTGTTTTTGGACACTTCATAAGTTTTTCTCTGGTGCCATCATTGGGCCATTATGGCAACTCCTAATGTGATTTAAAATTTACTGACCATATCCCACCAGGAAAACTTCCCCAGACATTAATGAATGCCTATCTCCTCTAACTCCAGCTAATTGCTTGTAAGATGTACATAAATAAGGCAATACTCTATAGAAAGAGCATGCTTCCAAGACCCTTTAAGAAGTATTTTTTCCCATAAAATGTAGCTTATCTTGAATACTTGAGTGATAAATGCTCAGCAGTCTTTTATAAAAATATGACTTCTTTAAAAAACATGTCTTTGGTTTTCATATAAACTGTTTTTGTGTATAAGAGAAAGTTGGCTTTCTTGTAGTGACACAGGGGCGCAACTATATACTTTCTGAGGTGTATGAGAACACATTTTTAGTCTAACTAAACAAAAGCTTACTGAAGCATGTTTTGTCACAGCACATAATATAATATAATATAATATAATATAATATAATATAATATAATATAATATAATATAATATAATATAATATAATATAATATAATATAATATAATATAATATAATATAATATAATATAAACCTTGGGTTTATCTTCTCTCACAGTGTGAGGGTGCCACCTCCTGGTGGATGTCAGGGAATGTTGTGTTTTAGAATAAAAGCTTTTTATTCTCAGTAAAATCTATTTTTAGAGCTCCCCGCTGCTCTGCAAACAGCTTCCCCTCTCTGAGCCCTGGTCTAGCCATCTGTTTTGAACAGGACTGTTTTGGCTTTTTTTATAGTAAATTTCTATCCAAAGTTGATTACAAAAAAAAAAGAAAAAAAAAGAATAATGTGTTAATACAAGTGAAAACAAACATTGTCTTAAAGTGAGGAGAAGGAGGTCTCAGATTTAGTTCTTACATGGAAAGGCTGACAGAGATCAGAGTTGTTGTGACAGATGGTGACAGTGGAGGGAAAAGAAATCTCTTCATATAAACACAAGTTCAGCAAACAGCCACCCAATTGTTTTGCTTATGCTCTTGGATGTGAATGCTGTTTCCCCCATGATATTACATACCATTCCATTTACAGCAATGGTAACTCTGTTGAAACTTCCACAGCAGAGCTGCACTTCCTATTGGGGATAGGAATAATTTAGGAAATAAAATGTAATCACTAATGTTACAAAGGTCATTGAATGCTGAAATCTCTTGAGCTGAACAGAAAACAAATATGAATTATAGTCAAGGGTAGACCTTATAGGGCATGCTATATTTTTATGTAATATGTGCACTAAAATAGTTTGTTATATTGAAATTAATGCCTAAAGGGAAATGGTTCATTAGCCTTAAATTGTTTGTCCTTGTCTTAATAAAGGTATCATTGGTGAAACCCAGGAAATTGTGAAACACTATTAGAGATGGAACCAGAATCTGAAGATCAAGACCGCAGCGATAACTTGGCCCCCTGGTCAGGTTCAGATGAGTCCCAGGAGTTTTATGTGTCTGGATCCTACAATGAAGAGGAAGTCAGCGAAGCAGAGTACCCCTTGGACCCAGAATATACTCATATCCCCAAGTCTGACCCTGACTCTGACTCCCCAGAACACCTTCAAGACTGGGAATCTGCAGGTGAGCAACAGTCCCTGCCTGAACTTACTGGAAGTGAAGAGGAAGTTTCATACCAAAGAGGATGACATCTACCTTAGTGAATCAAGAGAGTCCACTACAGAGTCTCCTCACATCCAAGGCTCACAGACATCCTTGCATTCAGAGTGTCCAGACTCTGAGGATCATGCTGACAAGATATCACGGCCACATTCTCAGTCTTCTTTCTCCTCTCTTGGCTGTGCTGCTGATATGACCGTGGCCTTGACCCTGACCACAGGACAGCCCCAGGGAGCCAGTAATAGAAAGGGCCAAGAGACTGGGAACAGCAAGCTTGAATCTTCAGAGGAAGGAGGGAGCAGCGAAGCACCTCCTGCTTCTGTCTCCTTTGGAATTTCAGATGAGGGTGCTGAGCAGGCAGAGAAGTGGAACTCAGAGTCTGACACAGATCTGTGCAGACCAGACAAGCACAGGACAAGGTACACACGTAAGTATTGATCTTCTACCCTCCTTTAATATCTCGATAAAGGTAGTATTGCAAACTGCACAGCAGCAGAAGTTTTTTTTTCTAGATTTAAAATAATTTAAGTGATTTATGAATAGTTAAAATTGAATTTGGTTGCTTTAAATGTGGCCAATGAGGCACAGGTCAGAAAATAAAGTTAAAAACAGTTATTTTAGGCTGTATTTATTGCAGTTGTCATGTGACTGACTCAAAAGAGCATATTTAATTGATAAATAACATTGACAAAGCACTATGGGTGCTGCTATTTCCATGCTGTAAGGTACGGTCTATTTGAGGTGAACTTACTGGGAGAATACCCATGGCTTTAATAGTCAGAGCAGGATAAGAATAAAATATGACCATATGATGAGGCTGGCAGAAACAAATTTGACAGACACCAGCATATGTCACCCTGGCCTGTCACCTGATCCCTTTTCCGATCGTAAGCCTTGACTGCAGTGGAAAGTGAGCTCCTCACTTTTCTTGCCTTATGGAACCCCCCCCCCTTCAAAAGTTAGCTGTAAGTAAATATGATGCTTTTATTAGTGTGCTTGCTTCAGCAGGGGGAAATGAAATTGTGTCTTACCTGTCATGCTTGCATTAGTTGCTAATCCTAATGGCACTATCAGTCCCATGGTTATTTTATTTTCCTCTGCAATGACCAGTTAAGTACAGTGTAAACAAAAACATTACAAATCACATTTTCTTATGTTTTCTGTTTCAATTTCAACTTGTTTTAACCCCTCGCCCCCTCTGTGCCTCCCTCCATCTTTTTCTTTGTCTCAGGGTTCAGTCACAGCGAGAGCCAATCAGAAAGACATGTCAAGGAGACCAAATCTAAATGTAAGAGAATTGCTCGGCTTCTAACTGATGCACCAAACCCCCAAAATAAGGGAGCCCTGCTGTTCAAAAAACGTCGGCAGAGAGTGAAGAAGTTTACGCTTGTGAGTTACGGAACTGGTGAAAACAAGCTTGACAGCGAAGACCAAATAGAGGAGGAAACTGAAGAAGTTAGATCAGCCGGGTATAACTTTGTGGCCACAAGTGATTCTGAGTTAGAGGAGCAGTATTCTCTTTATCATCAGCAGCATAATTTAAGTCTGAATTGGGGAAGTGCGCGAGAAATGGAAGCTCTACCAGAGACAAAAGGGAAGGGAGTTTTGATGTTTGCCCAGCGTCGCAAACGAATAGATGAAATTGTGTCAGAGCATGAAGAACTCAGGAGTAAAGGATTACCTGTGGATGCATTAACAGTACCTGAATGTGCAGAACCACAGAATGTTTATGACACTGAGGAAATGTATGTGCATGCTGATCAGGCTGATCAGCTTTACATGGATGCAAATCTCAAGCAGCATGGAGAATACCAAGAAGATTTCCAACAGATGAAACATCTGTCCAATGTGCCACAATCCTTGGTGCCAAACAGAACTGCAAAGCCTTTTCTAGGATTTCAAGATAGCCCAAGTTCTCCCCACACACCTGGGAGCATTGTTCCAGTTAAGCAAGAAGCAAGATTTAAAGTACCTGTGCCTATTAACACCAACCCACTGGTTTGGTCTCCAACTGGAGACATTATAGCCTCAAGAGATGAACGAATATCTGTGCCAGCCATCAAAACTGGCATTCTACCAGAATCAAAACGGAAAGCGACTAATAAACAGTCATCAAGGCCGGCACAAGATTCAGATCTTCACACTCAAAACAAAGGGGAAAGGAGGTCTTATATTGAGTCGGAGGAAGACTGTTTTAGTCTAGGTGCTGAAGCTTGTAACTTCATGCAACCCAGAACAACAAAACTCAAGAACCCCCCTCCAGTTGCCCCGAAACCCGCCATCAACCCAAACTGCCCACCATGGATGAGAAGGAGTCCCTCCAGCGAACCCTATATTCCACCAAGAAGTCCGGTTTCACAACCTTCGCACAGTCCCGTAGGTCCTCATAGCCAGCACTACTTACAGCAACAAGACTGGGCTCAGCCTCAACAGATGGCCAACCGTCGGGCACCAAATCAAAACTCAGGCAACACTTCAAACACCTGCTAATGCCTGGGCTCCAGTCACCTCCTCTTCTCAGCTTCATCTTCAGCCAACCACAAATAGCTGGAGTCAACAGCCGCAACGATCCCCTGTGAGTATACAGGCCCACAGTCCACAGTCAAAGAATATGCCAGATAGCGCTCCGCATTCAATTGCCTCTTGCCCACCACAAACAGGGAAGCCATATATCCACTCATCAAAAGCACCAGAGGTTTCTCCGAAGGGTCGTGTCTCAAATAGAGGTCCCAGTCAGGCTGGCGATGGTTCTGCCATGGCTGGAAAAGGTGCAAAATTGTTTGCCAAAAGACAGTCCCGTATGGAGAAGTTTATTGTTGATGCTGAAACAGTGCAAGCAAGCAAACCCAGATCCCCCTCCCCAAGCTCGTCCCTTCCGAACTCTTGGAGGTATTCATCGAATATTCGTGCACCACCTCCATTATCATACAATCCCCTTCTTTCTCCTTTTTACCCTGCAGCCAAGCAACCCCCTTCCACAAGCCCCAAAATCAATCCCAAGACCAAAGAGAAATCTAAATCAGCCCCCAAGCACCTCAACTCTTTAGATATAATGAAACATCAGCCTTATCAGTTGGACTCATCACTGTTCAAATATAATGTGACCCCTGAAGCCAAAAGCACCAGCCCCAGCCCCAGCCCTGGCCCTGGCCCTGGCCCTAGTCCCAGCCCCAGTTCCAAACCAGCCCCAGTGTCAAAGTTTGAGGTTACCAAAAACCTTAAACTTAGAGTTGCCTCAGTTCATTCTCCTTATAATACCTCTGAGCTTGCTGTTAAAAGCAAAGCAGAAGCCCCAACTAAGTCTCCTGGATCGGTAAGTTCACAAAGTTCTTCTGCCCAAAATACAAGATCAGTTGAACCTCTTGCAACTGGCAAGCACATGAATGAAAAGCACACTGCCGCACCAGCAGCCCGTCACACAACCAAAAAGCCAGCACAAAGCACCAGACCTGCAAGCACAACCTCCCAGCAGTCATCTGCTGCTGAGAGCATTGCTTCAGCTTTCTCTCCTGCATCTCTTATTGCTAGAGGCGCATGTCAATTGGCTCCTCGGCCAAAATTTTCTGCTAAGAAGCCAGTGGTGATGAGCAAACAGTGGAGGCCTGTAGCCATGCTACATTAATTCTAATACTGTATATAGTCTTGTTTTGGTATAGTCAACACTGAGATAGTGCAACTTGGCAGCCTCTTTAGTGTCTTAACAGGTGGAAATATATAGTTTTTGCACTAAATGTAGACTCAACTGAAATCATTTACAGAATACAGCTATAAGGATCTGTTTAGCTGGCAATGTAAGGAAACAGCTGAAGGGAAAGCTAATCGATAAAACTGTGACAGATATATTCAACATAAACTAAAACAAATGAATACATCAGCACATGATATAATCTCCCTGACAGTTGGAGAAGAAAAGGAAAAGCAAAAGGATGTGTTATTCTGTGTGCAGAGAGGCTTGTTGTACTGCAGTCTCTAGTCTTCTTTTCTTTTCTTTTTTTAGAAATGAGATTACATATAATTTGCATGTAAAAGCTGTAACCAGTAAAACCCGAAACAATACAAAACAAACACAAAACCTTTATTGTTACATATGTTTACCCCAATCAAATTTGATTTTCCTTTCCTTGTTTATTTCTATTATTCTGTTATCTGAGATAATGGTAACTCACTTGTACAATGGGCATTTGCCAAATATTTATAATCATTTTGTGCATTTGGGGAAACAATTTGCATTTGCTTCAGTCTCATTCCAGACTTTGATGGGATTAGAGCAGCAAAAAGCATTCACTTTGGTTGTGACTTGATGACAAAAATGTCTTTAAAATGTTCTTTTATGTGGATAGTTCTCATCATGGCCAGTTATTCAACTGTCAGAAAAGTCTTCAGAAACAAGCAAAAATATCACAGAGATTTGAATGTTATGCTACTGGTTCACATTATTAGCAACTCAAAGTGAAAACAGGAAAACATCTGCTCCAGCTCTTTGTCCCTTTGTCTTTCTGACATATCAGTGTTTGCACTTCTTGTACTCAGCACTGCTATTAAATTTCTCTTTCCTCCCACTTGTGTGCTTCATATGTGTGTCACAAATGACTTCTCTGTTTCTTTCCTTTTCTCACTGCCTCAAACTTTCACACAGAAGTGGCTCATTTTTATTGCACCTTTGGTTTTTATGACCTCATCTTTCAAACATAGCTGTTCGTGTGTGTTTTTGTCACAGTTTTTCCATGTTAAGCTCTGAATGTGGAAAGTTTGGAACCATGATCTCAGCCCTAAAATTATAGATTTTTGCACACTTTTCTAAGCAGAATTTGATTGGGCTATTCGAAAGGTTCATGGACAGCATGGATATCATGTTAAATGATATATTATCTGTATGCAGCATAGAGGCATTTTTCAAATTACATCCAAAGAAAGGCTAGGGTCAACTTAAGCTTTGAGTTGTGTCAGCAGTTCCATACACCCAACATTCACAAACTTATTGTTACTAGAACAATAAGCATTGCAAACAAACAATCAATAAAAATATTGTTTTTCCCACCTATTATTATTCTCTCAAAATTTTGACTTCATGGCTCAAATTTTTAAGTTCTTTTCCCAATTTTGAGTTATTTTCTCAGAAGTTTAAGTTAGTACGTTGAAATTTTGAGACACCTAATTCAAAATTTTGACATGATAAAATAAATACATAAATAAAATAAATAAATAATGTAATTCTCATGCAAATTCTAATTCAAGCAGGATTTCTCCAGCAATACGTAAATGCCAACCAAGTACAAAACACTAC
>JAMQGT020012598.1:0-38389 GCA_024447675.2 Pterophyllum scalare | reverse complement strand
TCCATTCAAAAAGTCAAACTTGTATATTATATTCATTCATTACACACAGACTGATATATTTCAAATGTTTGTTTCTTTTAATTTTGATGATTATAACTGACAACTAATGAAAATCCCAAATTCAGTGTCTTAGAAAATTAGAATATTACTTAAGACCAATACAAAAAAAATATTTTTTTATATTATTTATTAGTTGGCCAACTGAAAAGTATGAACATGAAAAGTATGAGCATGTACAGCACTCAATACTTAGTTGGGGCTCCTTTTGCCTGGATTACTGCAGCAATGCGGCGTGGCATGGAGTCGATCAGTCTGGCACTGCTCAGGTGTTATGAGAGCCCAGGTTGCTCTGATAGTGGCCTTCAGCTCTTCTGAATTGTTGGGTCTGGCATATCGCATCTTCCTCTTCACAATAGCCCATAGATTTTCTATGGGGTTAAGATCAGGCAACTTTGCTGGCCAATTAAGAAAAGGGGATACCATGGTCCTTAAACCAGGTACTGGTAGCTTTGGCACTGTGTGCAGGTGCCAAGTCCTGTTGGAAAATGAAATCTACTCCTCCATAAAGTTGGTCAGCAGCAGGAAGCATGAAGTGCTCTAAAACTTCCTGGCAGACGGCTGTGTTGACCTTGGACCTCAGAAAACACAGTGGACCAACACCAGCAGATGACATGGCACCCCAAACCATCACTGACTGTGGAAACTTTACACTGGACCTGAAGCAACGTGGATTCTGTGCCTCTCCTCTCTTCCTCCAGACTCTGGGACCTTGATTTCCAAAGGAAATGCAAAATTGACTTTGATCAGAGAACATAACTTTGGAGCACTCAGCAGCAGTCCAGTCCTTTTTGTCTTTAGCTCGGGCGAGACACTTCTGATGCCGTCTCTTCAAGAGTGGCTTGACACGAGGACTGCGACAGCTGAAACCCATGTCTGCATACGTCTGTGCGTGGTGGTTCTTGAAGCACTGACTCCAGCTGCAGTCCACTCTTTGTGAATCTCCCCCACATTTTTGAATGGGTTTTGTTTCACAATCCTCTCCAGGGTGCAGTTATCCCTATTGCTTGGACACTTTTTTCTACAACATCTTTTCCTTCCCTTATCCTCTCTATTAATGTGCTTGGACACAGAGCTCTGTGAACAGCCAGCCTCTTTAGCAATGACCTTTTGTGTCTTGCCCTCCTTGTGCAAGGTGTCAAAGGTCGTCTTTTGGACAACTGTCAAGTCAGCAGTCTTCTCCATGATTGTGTAGCCTACAGAACTAGACTGAGAGACCATTTAAAGGCCTTTGCAGGTGTTTTGAGTTAATTAGCTGATTAGAGTGTGGCACCAGGTGTCGTCAATATTGAACCTTTTCACAATATTCTAATTTTCTGAGATACTGAATTTGGGGTTTTCATTAGTTGTCAGTTATAATCATCAAAATTAAAAGAAACAAACATTTGAAGTATATCAGTCTGTGTATAATCTATGAACATAATATACAAGTTTGACTTTTTGAATGGAATTACTGAAATAAATCAACTTTTTCATGATATTCTAATTTTATGACCAGCACCTGTATGTCAAAGTCTGTTCTTTCCTGTATAGTGGATTTAAAGAGATTTTAATCGTACAAGACCCTCCCAGACAGCAGTAATGTGATGACTTTAGAACATACTTATATGAGCTTTATGTGTTTAATATGTTTTTTTTTCCCCCAGCATTGTGGCTTCCCCAGGGACATGAAAACATGGCACTCAAAAAATCCTGAATTTTTGGGAAAACACTGCAAGACCAAAGATGGTTGTAAAACCTAAACTTCCAGGGGAAAAAAAAAAAGCTCTTTTAAAAACATATTTGGGGCAAAGTCAGCTAACTTTTGAAGCATTTTTAAGTCTGATTTGACCGATGACTGTATGCATGCAATTTTTACTGTTCTCTATAAACCCTAGAGATAGTTATGTGGGGAAAAACCCCCCACAAAAAAAGATTTCTGAAATGCTCAGACTAGCCTGTCTGGCACCAGCAACCATGCCATGTTCAAAGTCACTTAAGTCTTAAGTAAATTCAACTGCTAATACAAGCATATATAAGGCCGATTTCACCATCAAAGTGCTGAATTTCTGCATATGTGATTGTCTCTAGTATAAACATGGTTTAATTTCATTGCTGTACTGTTCACATCCTCTTCACCAGGACGATTTGTCCTTTTTATAATTAATTATACTCATAAGAAACAGAAACTGATACACCACCTTTTAACTGGGCTTTCAACTGTAACCATGGTGACAAGAGCCCTACAAAACCTGCCCATGTATCATCTTTCAACTCATTCAAATGACAAGCTCCAAAGGAGATGCAATTGCAATCAAATAAAAGTTACAGTGCATTGATTTGTTTAACAATATTCAAACTTTATTGGTTTAACATTGTGAAACTAAAGGCAACACTAGGAAATGAGGCACAAAAAAAAAGATAAAGAAAAAAAATCCAAAAAAAACCCCAGAAGGTTTAAGAGGAAGTGAGGGGGAAAGGGCACAAAATAAGCACAGAGCATTGTTGGAGGCATTGTGGCACCTGCAAGTGTCTACATATGGCTGTGTGAGAGAGGAAAGCCAAAGCTTGTGCCTACAAGACTGATGGCCTTTAACAAAACAGATAAAAGCAATAAAACCACAAGAGAAAGGAAAATACCCCCCCGTTACACATCTTTCTCTCTGAGCTGAAAACTGGTAGGAAAACCCTCCACAACCAAGCAAGTTTGGATTTTGAATTTGAAATCCTACAAGACAGAAAGCAAGGTCATCCAATGCAGCAAGTGCAAATTACAACCAAAGTAGAGCCATCACGTGACCATATGCTGTGTGGAGGAAGTGTGGCAATGCAACAATAGAGGTTTGTGGCTGTGGTTGCAACTTTACTGGCGAATTGTATTTCTACAGGCCGGTGAGAAGCTGTCCAGGCCACATCCGGGCTTTATTTAGTTGAAAGCTACAGGATTCACGTCACTAAAGCAGCATTTAAGCACCTTTGATTCTGCTGTGCGACACTTAATTGCAACTGCAATGGCATTGTTTGAAACAAAGGAACACGCTCACCCCCCTGGACGGCTTATCACTGCTCGGCGGGTTTGATCAAGAAGTTAAGGCTGATTGTGACATACACAGACATTTAAGCAGAATACAACAAAACAACCTCACAGGGGTCTGAAAGTGCTGAGTCCCATTGATATTTAATAAATGTGGCATATAATTTTGCAATGTAACTATTTTTTTTATATTTTCTCTCTCTCTCTCTCTCTCAACTGAATAAGGCACTTTTTCTTAACAAGGTGCAGGGACTGAGTAAGTATCTTGTATGAGAAGTTGCAGAGACAACACAATGGACATCAGTTATCTGTGGATATCAACATGTGATGCTGTGTTTGTAAGGAATGCAGCTACCATGCTGAACCCAGTTACACAGCAACCCACTTAACAGCTGTGAATAAACTCAAATGTTTCTTTTAATTTGGCCGAAAGGGACTCCACGTGCAGAGAGTGAATGAATGGGTGTAGGTAAGGCAAAAACTCTGCAGCCTACCTGTCACACATGGGTCTTTGGGCTGTAGCCTAATGCCATCAGGTGACTATAGGTTTTAAAAGGCGTGTTAATGGTGAGCAGCAGAAAATGTGTAATCCCAAATTATATAGGCAAAACGCAAAAAAAAAAAGGAAAAACATTTGTACTGAATTTCTTACAAAACAAGCTGATCATTCATCCATTATCTAGTAATATTTCAGGCTGAGTATTTATACAAGCATTTGCTTTTTTTTTGGGCTGAACCATGAAAACATTTACAAAGGCAAAGATACAAAACAAAGCTCATCAGTGCAATGCTCAATTTCCATGCCTAAACTGAGGACTTTGGCTTAATGCACACTGATTCAAGGCATTCTTTTAACTAGCATATGGGATAATCACAAATAATCAAGTGGTTTTTAGTTGTATTGAAATCCCTATGAGCATATGCAATAAAAGGAAAAAAAAAATCACAACTCCAAGAATCCAGCATGCACTAATGGGGGGGTTTAGAGAAAAAAAATGCATTCAAACAAAAACATTCCCCACACTGACAAGCAACTACAAGCAAAAATGCTCAGAAACACTTCTTCATTTAGCCTTTCCTTAAGTAGAAACCTACAACATGAACAAAGATAGGATGTGGCTATGTACACGAGGGATAACATGGGGGGTGTCACAGTTAGCAGCGAGCTAATCAGAGGACTCGGTACAAGCTTTAAGCACAGCCACCTAGCTGTCTCACTTCATTCACAATCCTCTCACTTAACATGGCAGAAATCAGAGGTGTGATGCTCATTTGACAAAAAAAACCAAAAACAAAACAAAACAAAAAATATCTACCTAAATGCACTCTCTCAGATTCTCAAGTTTTTAAAACACGCCCAATATCCTCTCCATTTCTTCACAGATTTATAACACCCATCCAGAAGTTCCCCTCAGCTCACTGTTTGAACTGGAAAACATAAATTGTGAGGTGGGAGGATTTTTAGACTGTAGATTAGATGCTAGAGTACCTCTCAGTAATTTCTGCAAAGTCACCAGTGAGGTAACTGCAGGTCTCTTGCATGGAGTATCTGCTGCACCTACAGGGAAAATAGTCTCGACTGATTCAGGCCCTTCAGGGATCGCTATCTAATGTATTCACCAACAATAAAAGGCTCTTCAGTCCAGCTGGGATACGACGGTTCTCACCAATATCTGTACAGCAATACAGTTTCCTCTCTCATGAACTAATGGCAACACTCATCCTCATCCTCATCTTTAAGTCATACAGGACATTAAAGGCACTTCACTGCTCTCACTGTCCATATCAAGAAATGTGGCTGCCATATATATATATTTTTTTTTAATCTACCCCAGTCTCCATTTTATAATTTATTTAAACAAATATTCTACAATCATTCATTTTTGACCCTTTCAACTACTCCACAGAAAGAAAGGGCCAGCTCCACATTAGCAACCCGAGTGGGTATGATTTGATGTCGGTTAAGATCAGAAACGTAATGGCTGTGAAATAAAGGAGATTCGTGATTTATTGCACTGAGCTGCCCCGCTAGCAGCTGGCGCTTTAACATCTCATATCGGGGTGGGGGATTCAGCAGGAGAAAACACACAGCACTCCTAAATCTTACTAGAGACACCCATTAATAAATAAGCCTGTTTGTTTGTTTTAGCTTTTTAGTTTTTGCTGTTTTAGTCCTGATTATCAGATGACTTGGTTCTGCTTTTATCCCTTTTTGTAAGTGTCCTTGCCTCTTTAACGTCATCTATGAACACACATATATATACTACAGCTGCACAGAGGGAGGAAACCACAATTTAACAGGCCAAAAGCAAAACTGAATCATTCAAGTCAAGACGTTAAAGAACAGTTGTGAACTCGAACAGTGTTTCCAAATCAAGATGATGTTTGCAGCTGTACGACTCCTGAGCTGCTCTTTATACATGACTAATTCTTTAACTCCTATGTGGTGTATTTAAAGGCCTGAGATGAGGGGCTGTAAATAACAAGCAACCCCCCCACACAAACCCGACCCCACTGATTTGTTGGGAAATGGTCTTTGCAGAAATGACTAATTGCATGATGGAGGTGGGAGTAGCTACCAGATGATGTAATCCATATGCTCAGGGCCTGAATGCCTCATCTCTGAGGATCGTTTGGCTGTTGATTTATCATACATACAGGCACGCGTGGGTGCCTTTTTTTTTTTTTTTTTTTTTTAAACAGACTACAACAGCAGCACTAATACAGGCTAAAACCGCAAGTGCATAAAAAGTAAAAACGTTTTAAAAAACAAAAAAAACAAAAACAAATCAGAAACCTGCTTGGAAACACTGTTTGAGACCACTCTGATGAGTGGGTGTTTATCAGGGAGCTTTCTCTGGAGGGGTCTAGTTGCTGAGGACAGGTCGAGTGACGCTGATCTTAAAGTGCGGTCGTTTCAAAGGGTGTGGTAATTGCGGTCCTTGGACTTGCAGAATTTGTAGAGGAAGAAGATGACGGCTTGCAGGCCCAGGACCAGCACTATTCCACCGATGAAGCTTGCGGCATCGAAGGTCGAGTTCTTGTGAGGGGCAGGTGTCGGGCTAACTGTCGTGTTGGTTGCAGCCGAAATAAAAGCGCAAAAGGACGACAGATCAGTCACTGTCATTTCTGTCCAATAGAGGACAGATTCAAAAACAGCCTGTCATATGTGAGACTTACCTGAAGTAGTGGTCGAGCTGTTGGTGTGTTGAGTTGGTGGAACGGTGGTACTGGTTTTATTGGCTGCAATAGAATCACAGTAAAAAATCCATCTATTAGCCTCTATATAAGCTGGTTATGTGACGAGTTTCAGGTTGTAATCCTTAAGATTTCATTCCTGGTTAATCTGGTGACACTCGTCCTGATTTAACACTATAGTTACACTTTGTTTAGTTACACTACAAACACAGTCATGTTTCTGACTGGATGAGCCATTTTTCCCATCGTACAAGATCACAAAGAGTGATGATAAAGGGTGAGGGAGGAGCATACGTTTTTAAAATCATGGCTCTGTCAGGGTGCTCAGTGAGTGTGTTGAGAGATGCAATAAAGAAATAAATGATACTAGCAATTACCTGCTGGCATTAAGGAGATAAATGGACTTTAATTTTCAGTTTACAACGACACTGCTGCCTGGCATCAGGAATTACCTTGTTGTGTTTGTATCAGTCATATGCTTGAATTGAGCAGAGCGTGCGCTTGATGCATCAGCTGATACAGTTTAAATGTTGATTCCACTCATCTAAAGTGCACCAACATGTTAGTGGTTTGGACTCACTGAAATCTGATTTCTGATTCAGGTTCTTTTCTAAAACAACATCAGCTGGTCACAGTGAAGTTGGCTGGGAATTGGAGGAGTGGTGCCTGTAACTCAATCAGACTGATCCACACACCAAGCAGCTCCTGCAAAAGGAATTTATTTGCTCTGTGTGACGTTTTCCCTCAAGCTTCTGAAAAGTAAGAGTAGCTACCTTAAAGAGGATTTAAATGACGCCTGTATTTGTCACCAATCTGATGATTAGCTTTGTGCTTAAAAAGGGTATTTTGTGGGGAGATTAATCCCTTTTCAAATACATTTTGGTGGGCAGGGGTGGTCCATCCACCCACTTGCTGGTGTGTTTCAGATCATTTTCCTCCTGCATAACCTAAGTGTGCTTGAGCTAATGGGTGGAAATTCTCCTTCAGGATTTCCTGGTAGTGAGCAAAATTCAAATTTCAGAATTCACCAGTAATTTGGGCTGGCTGCTCTTAGCACCACTGTTCCCAGTTTTCTCCATTCGTGGATAGTGGCTGTCACTGTGGTTCACTGGAGACCCAAAGCCTTAGAAATTGATTTGTAACCATTTCCAGACTGATAGAGGTCAGTGACTTTCTTTCTCAGCTGTTTCTTAGAATCGTGGCATGATGTGTTGTTTTTTGAGATCTTTCAATCAACTTCACTTTGTCAGACAGGTTCTGTTTAAGTGGTTTCTTGATTCATCAGGGTTGGCCGTAATCAAAACTGAGATCAGTTTTCCAGAAAATGTGGTTAACCACAATTAATTCATGATTTACCAAAGGTGGGCAATTACTTTTTCCACAGTGCCACATAGGTTTGGATAGCTCATTTCCCTTAATAAATAAAAATCAATTAATGAAAACTGCATTTTGTATTTAGGGTTATCTAATTTTAAAATTTGTTTGATGATCTGGATGGCAGTAAATACTTTTTCACAGCACTGTATGACCGCTGCTGCACTGAAAAGTGCACTATTTCAAGTTTCATTACAACTTCACTACAAGCACAGGTCAGAAAGTGACTGGCAGACGAGTCAGCGTCTTCCACGCAAACTATGGGAGAGACCAATGCAATCTCAAGGTTTTTGGTGCAGCACCCTCTTTGCACAGATTTCACCAGGCAATGGGCATGCAGCTTTCAGCAGCCACTCACTCCGCAGATGGGGAATACACATTTTTTCCCTGGCAACACTAACCAGTCTCTAAGCCCGAGCGGCTGCTCTTTATTGTTCTTTTGGTTGCCACAACCAAAGACTAGTTGGAACCTTTCAAAATAAATCAGCGTCAGGTATCAAAATCTGTGTTTGATTCCATGAAACTCTTAAGGATTACAACTTTAAGAGATCCTCACAATTTTATTATGAGCCCACTTCAATCTTAACACTGACTACAGAAGGAAAAAAAGCTGAGGATTTTAGGGAACAGTTACCTGTGGTGCTGTTAGAGGTGGTAACAGAGGTATGGGGGGCCGTAGTAGTATTGGGTGTGGTCTTATTAGCGGGGACAGTTGGAGCCTGTGTAGCTGGACAGGGAACCAACACCAACACAGGAGGTAAAGAGGAAAGCACGAGAAGGTTATGCCCATAAATTACACCACAGCCCTTAAGCATTTCTCTAAAAATTACAAACCCGGACAAGTTTTTGGACACAAGCAAAGACAAACAAGAGAAAGATCCAGAGACTCAGACTGATCATTAACTAGCACCTTAGTTAGCTAGACCCAAACAGAATCTGCAGAAAATTCTCTCTCTTTAATTTGAAGAAATCTCTTTGGTACACAAATACAGAATTTGCTGACTCTCTTTGAGCCTAAATCATCATGTTAAGGTAAAATGTTAATTTGCACTCTGGTATTTAAAAGCATAGTTTACTTCTAAACTTACCGGTGCAGCTAACATTGATGCAGGTGGTGTCATTCCCTGTGACAGTCACATTGAGACAGATAATAATTGCTGAAAAAGAAAAAAACAAAAACAAAAAACATTTGATTGGTGACTTATATTAATTACATTTACACAAGTGGTTAAAACTGGAAATCCATGTCAACAATGGTTACTTATTGAAGTTACCCACATTATACAGATAACAAAAAGCAGGCCGTGAGCAACAAAAACACACTCAAATTACTCCAAAACATTCAGTTGTCCTCAATCAAAAAGAGAAGAAGCATATGTGCACAGAGCACACTGCTTCACACAATGATCCGTGTGTGTGAGCTTAAGCAGCGTGATCTGCAGTGAAGAAATCCTGACTCCTTATCTCCTCCGGAGTCGTCGTTCACACGGCCCACATCCTGCAGTTAGAGGATGGCGTCATACGTTCTGCTCCCCCATCAATAACACTTCTGTTTATTTTTTTGTTTGTTTGTTTTTTAAAGCTGAGCATGTCATGCTATTTTGGCTGCTTTCATTTATTTATTTATTTTTACATTTATTTCAAAGAATGGAATACCTTTAGAGGGACCACAGCAGTATTCAGATCTTTTAGTTAAGTACCATGGAAATTACAAAAGAATGCAAAATAAAGACAGAGAAGAAACAACTTTATCACCTGTTGACTCCAAGTATTTCACTACCATCTATGCAACTAAAGGTCAAGGGGGGCTTGAACCTATCCCGGCTGTCACAGGGCAAGAAGCAGGGTACACCAGTTTATTACAGGACTAACACAGAGAGACAGATAACCATTCACACGCTCACATCCACACCTACGGCCAATTTAGGATCACCACTTAACTGAACAAGAATCTTTAGATCGTGCGAGGACAACAAAGTAATTGAAGAAACCCACACAGACACCATTTATGGATGAAAAATGGAGCAATCCCTGATATTTTAATGTGAAAGTATGTTTCTGTGGTCTGGATATTAAACCTCTAACTGTGGAATGGATTAATACCACATGCCACGGGAATTCTTTGTCGTCACTGTTGTTGCTGTTTGAATTCCTCCACCAGCTGATGAGCTTGTGAACCCAGCACCCAAATAACTGTGGCTGAGGTGGGGGGAATGTTATCCATCCCAGATAAACTAGACCACCCTCTGCACTACTCACTGGACAGGCGGTGGAGCATGCTCTCTTCCATGGCATTCCATCACTTCATTTAAATGTTTGTTTACTGAGGTTCTTTAATTTCATTTTTTAATGTCCCCCTTTTGCATAAAATTTGCCTCATTGAGCCATTTTCTCTAGTCATATTATACATTTTATTATTCTACTTAAGCTATGGCTCATATTTTTTGCTTAATATTTTGGCTGATGCAACTTGGGAATTCCCCACCTTTTGTGTTAAATACAAAGTTCCAGCCAACCAGGAATCTTTCTGCTGCAAGTAATTATAATATATTAATATATAAACTTGCAATACTTTTAGTCTCTCACAACTCAATACATTTTATAAAATGCTTATGATTTTGTGTTTCAAGATATTACCAGTGACTGAAGCGGACTCTGGCCCCAAACCTTTCCACACATTCCCTGACAGAGCTGCATGTGAGCCCATGAATATCCGACTCAATCGGATCAGACATTACACAGTCAAGTCCGTCTAATATCTGACTGTGCCCATGCAAGACTACAGCAGGTAATCACTGTGAGAATTCACAGCTAGTGAGTGGGTGTCATGTTTTCTCCCTCATGCATGCTCTACTCAGGCAGCGTCCTCGCCTTAACCGGTCTGAGCATTTCCATTAGTGAGAGCATCTCTAAAGTGGACCATCTCCTGTTGTGTGCTACATGTGTGCATTTCCCAATATTGTTGGAAGGTCATTTGTGAAAACAGCTTAAGGCTGTCAAAAGAGTGGAGGCAAAACATTTCTCTCTGAAATATACGGCAGAACAAAGTAAGATCATTAAATAAATAACTATCAGTGAGAACTGTGTAAAAAGTTATATTCCATCATTGTGTTAAGCTAAGACGGCTTCAGCTGTTTATGTTTTTCAGACTGCTAAGTCACAGTGTGGTCATCTAGTTGTATGATATTTTACCGGACAATCTGATTACTTATTAACCACGACAGAAGGGGACTTTGCCCTGCCATGAAGTCTTGCGTGTCCCAAATACTTCGACGGCAAGTCAAGCTGCAGACTTTACTGATTTACAGACTTCATTAACACGAGCCAAACGAAATTCCACGAATTCTGCCGATTTGTGCGAGTTTCTCCAGCAGCACCGCTCAGCCTGTGTCACAGTGACGTGACAATGAGTCACTCCTGTCAGCAGCACCTTGTGACTATACATTCTGTCCACAACAGTTTAATGCCACACATTTCACTGCTACTCTTCAGCATGAACCACATTTTACTAAAAGCTTTTGAGCCGACAGCCACAGCTCAGAACTCTACTTGCAGGAATCGACTGGTGGAAATTATTAATTGATTTGTGTTCAATTAAACAGAAGTATATGATGTATTCAAGCTGAATGGCTGGTCTGCTTAAAGTGTATTTTTTCTGGCATAAAATGCTGGTTGACAAATGTAAGAAACTGAATCGTTTGCTTCCTCACATATGACAGGAAATAAAATACTAAGATTTAAGAAAGAAAAAAAAAGCCCATCTTTTTCCATTTATCCTCAAGTCACCCAATTATGAGAAGCAGTTTTAATTTCTTCTTTCATTTCATGTTAAATACAATAAAAGCCACAGGGGTGTGGGAGTGTGTGGATGGAAGGGGGGGCTACTTGCATCCCTATTATGTAAGAATCTCAAGCACAGCCGTTTTAATTATGCATTTATACCATGAATATTAGTAGTCAAGCGAGTGGTCTCGAACTCGTGGCTCTTTGGCCCATCTCCAGTGACTCCCCACAGCTTTGACAAAAACTAAATTAATACAAATGATCCTCTTAACATCTGCTGAACATCAATGGATGAATACACATAAAAGTTTAGTCTCCCCAGCCATGGATTTAAATTTTTTAAAAAAGTAATGTTGGAAATATATCCCAAAGTTGGGAAGTTCTTTTGTTGAGCACAACCAGTATATAACAAAAAGCTTAAATAAGTAGCCACCTATTTAGACACAAATATGGCTCGTTTGACAGTAAAGGTCGCCGACCCATGAGCTGAGCAGGGCTTTCATTTATCAGAACAAGAAACTTACTGGACATAAAAACACTCATGCTGTTACTGAGTAACAGCATGAGTGCACTTTTCTATCACTTGTCTCGGCCCTCTTCTGAACACTGATTTTTAACACCATCTTTACAGGAAATGTCTTTTTTCCTTCAGGACTAATTTACAATAAGCTGCAGTCACAGTAACAGCTGGTGACGGGAAAAAAACATCGATGACCCTCGACCTCGTCTTTTTGCGAAATCCCTCTCAAATCGGTTTATGAGCATATGACATTTCTGATTGCAGGAACATCATAAAGGGAACGTTTCCTATTCACTGCACTGCACCTGGTGCTGTAAAGCGTCATCATACACCTTCTTTGCTTGTTACACAATAATCCAGAACAACCAAGCCTAATAACCCTCACCAGGTGGCTGCCCATAAATTAAAGATAAATCAACTTTTAGCATGAGGTGAGTTTGAAGAAGTTTGCTGAGAGCATCTTTTGGTTGCATTAAGTCAAAAATGACTCACTAGCTGTGTTTTACACTGCTTATTTTACGGTTTGTGCGTAAAGTTGTGCATTTTTGTGCACTGGCCCTCAATATAAGCAACTATCAAACATCTACTAAATCATAATAACTGGTCTGTGGAGTTCATGATACAATGTTTCTTACACGGACTGCTTCACTGTGCTGCTAATGTGATTGTTGGAGTATTTGGTGGTTATTTCGTTAAGTCCTCACTTGTGCCACAGCACACAAAAATGCAGCTCTTCTCTGTTTTTATGCACATCCTGCTACCTTAAGCTGGAAACGTAATGACTCACTGCCTTACCAACTGTGATTTTCAAGAAGCCCACGCGCAAGTAAATTCGAAATTGTCTGTTCGCCTTATACTTCACACCTTGTGTGTGACCTGACCCAACAGGCAACATATGCTGAACCATGTAGGAAGAGCAGTTTGTTTTTTTTCCTTCCTTCTCCTTTCACTCTCAAATAGGTCAAAGAGATGTTATCTTACAGCCAGCTGTGAAAGGTAGGACACGCTCTCAGCCTTCTTCCAAGATGGTGCCATTATCATCACCATGCGGTACGTCCACAAATTGATGTCAGTGAAAGAAAGCAGCATGGGGCCTCAGGCATACCACAGAAAATAGCCTTGTCTCAACCTGTACTTAAAAGGCACTGCAGAGGGTGCATGTAGTGTACACATGTAAACTTTCAAGCTTTTAAACACCACACAGCAGGGAAATGATGCCAAAAGGCCTGTTTACACAAAATCCCTAAACCAAAGATAAATCTAGTCATGACAATGCAGTAGGCGTTCACTCGCTACAGCAGCTCGGTTATCTTGAATTTCACAAAAGCCAACTTGAACTTGTCCAGAGCTGATCTTTCCAGTTTTTTGCTCAGTTCATTTCGAAGAGGTGATTCATTCACGCGCGTGTGAGAGCTTCAGCTGTAGGCTTACTTGGTGTGTGTTTGTGTGGTGAACACCCAGACTTTATAATGCAGCAGGCTTGAGAGCTGTTTGTGTGTTTAAAAAAGGTCAAGTACACAAGACATGAATCAACAAGAGTCCTTATCTTATTTAGATAGAGGGAAACAACTGCTATCAAAAATCTTTATAAAATAAAAACTAAAATGACTAGAAACCTAACAGGGGACGTATCTTGATATACTTGTTTGGGATTTAGGGCTTTTTTGTCTGAGTCGTGAGTTTTTCTGTCCTTGTGTACGTAAAATGAAACTGTAAACCCAGGCAGACTTCTCCTTTGGGAAACCTACCAAACCAGTCATCTGAAAAGAGACACGTAACCGCCACCCCACCTGTCCTGTTTAACCATCCAACAAGTCATTAGGTGATGTGTATCATCATTTTTCCTTCAGAAACAAAGCAGGAGGAGGGTGTGGGATCAACAAATCTGAATACAGTTTCTCCCGGAAAGAATGTCAAGCAGGCCAATTCCCACAAGAGGTAGAACACCTGCCCCTGTCTTATTAAATTTAACTGTTGCATTTCGGATTTAATGGCCCAACCTATGACACAGTGGAGATTACACAGATATATTTAACTGACTGAGCCTAAAGGTAGATGACACTTAGGATGAGAGCACCAGATACTTTTGCTTCAAACTTTCACTCAAGGCTCAAATTATGATTTACAAAAAAAATAAAATCTTTTATCCAATCTGCAAGTTCTTTCCTCCACTTGTGCCACTATCCGCTGATCCTTTCAGTTTCTCTGCACGAGGAAGTTGCAGGCTTCCTGCCACACATCCCTCGCTTCCTCTATTGTTCATCATCTTCACAAATCACCAGAGACCTGTGCTGTGTCGCTCTGCACACACTGTACACACCTATAATAAGGCCCTCTAGGGTGATATAGTTAATATCCCCCTAGCGAGCCTCCCACACTCATTTAAGAAGTAGTGCGCTTTAAGACAACAATGACAAGTCTGTAATTTTACTCCTATCTGCTTATTCAATCAGTGTAAAAAACATGTTTTAAAATACAAGCTTACACTAGCCTGATCTCTACTTTACCCATAAAACCTGTAACCTTATTTCCTGGTAAGAGCATAAAAAGAAAAAGGAAAAAAAAAAAAACGAACACGCCAAACCACAGGGGGGAGGACGCAAAGAGTGAAAAGCCGTTGGTCGGTCAACTCAGGAAACAATGTGTCATTCAGGGTTTTTTTTTTTGTTGTTTTATTGGCAGACCCTTATAACTGAATGAAGCATATTTCACATCACAACCAGCGACTTTCAAATTAGGGCAGCACATTTCCAAACTGCCACGCAAAAGTGCATAAATCAGGGATGTGTCATAGCAGACTCAGGTTTGGACAGATATCCAATTGGACTATGAAATTAGAAAACAGCAGCACAGAGATGTAAGGCACCAAAACCACAACCAGAATTGAAATGTAATCTAAATGCCCAGAGGAAAGAAAGCCCTTTTATCCTCCACAATTAACTTAATGTCTCAGTAGTAGAATTTACCTCTAACCTTGGCTTGCACCCATAATTTACTTCCCAAACCAGCCTGCTCACATCCACTGGAACCAGCTGGTGATACCACATTAAGGTGCTGCTTGGGCTTTAGGAAAACAGGGATGAGATCATCTAAAAGTCAGCAGCTGCTGCCGTACAGTAACCCCCCCCCCTTACTGAAAATCATGCATAATATCAACCCCAGGCTTCTGGACAACTTAGGACACACAAACCTGCGCCCTCATGCTCCACAAATTCAAGACAGATACTCACTTGAGCAATTAGCCCACCGGCATTCAGAGAGGGTCTCACACTCCTCACATGAACTGTGCTGGGTACACTGATCTGCAAAGAAATCAGAAGATTTAGTTATGGTAATTTGTAATTAAAGGCAACTTCCTGCATGCAGCAGAAAAACCACAGATCTCCAGAAGGTTGCTAATTTACAGAAACCCTTGCAGCACAGATAATCAAAGCAAGACGCCAAAATGTCTTAAAATGTGTCAAAACGGAAGCGTTTATACTGTAAGCCTGTCTCATAACAACCTGATCAGATAGATGTGACAGTTTGGGTTAACTCTTCTCAGAAATCTCACCGTGGCATAAATAAACAGAATATAACAGGTTAGCTAGTCCTGGAGTCCTGAGTTCCCAGCGTGGACACAAAATTCCCAAAGTGTGTGTGTGGGGAGGAGGGGGTGTTATTTTTACGTAAAGCAGGCGGGAGGAAAGGTAAAAGGCCGCTATTAAAAAGTAAGAGGAGCCACGTTTAAGCTGGCCCTGCAGTGACCGAAAATGGAGCCACACAGGCAGGCAGATAGAGATCTATTTACTGGGGTGGAGGAGGTAGATGTCTGGCTAAGAGCGGGGCTGTAGCTAGCTGCTAGCTCGGCGACGAGAGGTCGCGAAAACTTACCTGAGTCCGTCGCGGCTGCCGCGCCAATCGAAGCCAGAGCTACCGCGAAAAACACCACCTTCACGTACATGACTACGGACAACTTATTGCTGAGCCTGCTTCAACAGAGATGGAGGTAGAGGGGGGAAACGTATCTTGCGAGAAACGTCGAGAATTAGACTCCGGAGATTTCACAGCTACCTCACTGTGCTGGTGGCCGCTGCTGTTTCTGCTGCTGCTGCTGCTCCGTAGCTTCGACACTTCCTACTTGACAGGTCATGTGGCAGCTCTTTGGGAGGGGTGAGAAACATCAAGAAGTGGACCGGAGGTGCACACGCATCGAAGGCAGGAAGCGGAGGAGGGTGTCTTAAAGCGAGGAGGAGACCGCACTTCTGATTGGCTGAGACGAAGCTTGAAAACATCGGATAGAAGTACACCTGTGGCCCAAAACCTCACACCCACAGGCGGGATTGACCCGCGAGAGGGCCATGAAGCACCAAGAGTTCCAACAGTGGTCGTAGTAGTACTCTTATATAGTTCAGTTTTAGTCGTCTCAAGGCTGCTTATAGTGAAATTTAATACCTCATAATATTAAGGAGAAACCCCTAACAAGTTATTTGGCTGTTATTTGTTGATCTGCGCTGCTTTTCATTTGATTGATATGCACAAACATACTCAAAATGGCCTTCAGAGTTTGATTTTAAAAAAACAAAAACAAACTAAAAAATAATAAATTTTCATCATTGTTGTTATGAAATGTCATAAATGCAACAAACGCAAACACATGATATTGTAATGTAAATGCAAAGTTGGAGTACCAAGTAACGATAAATAAACCTTTTTTTATTTGCTCCTATTAATAATCTTAGTTGACTAAAACTAAAACTAGATTTGAAATAAACATTTTATTTCACTAAAGTAAAAATAAAAACTGATGAAATGATTTTGTGAAGTTGCAAAACTGGGTTCTTCCTTCTGCTCCTTACTCTCACTACAGATCACAATGTTGTCTGCAAACATCATAGTCCACGGAGACTCCTGTCTGACCTCATCCGTCAGCCTGTTCATCACCACTGCAAAGAAGAAGATCCCTGATGTAAATTGGAAAACTAGCTTAAATAAAATACAAATACAGAGAGAAAATCCTTAGTTTTAGTCTCATTTAGTTTACTTATTACAATGGCTGATGAGGCTTTGATGGATATGTTGACTGAGTCTTTGGACATCTACACGATGTAGACTCAGATCAAAAAGTGTTACTTTTTTTTTTTTGTTGTGGCATAACTACAGGATGGTTTGGGGTCACCTGATAAAACTGTAAGTTTTATCAAAAAGATAAGAGATAAGATAAAACTTTAATGATCCCACAACGGGGAAATTTGCACATTACAGCAGCTCAGTACAGAGAAAGAAAAATGAAAGGATGAATAAAAACAAATGAAATAAAATAGAATAGAAAACACTATATACATAAAATATATATCAATATCAATACACATATACACACATCAAACACTATATACAGATATCAAACACACTATATACATTTGTAGCTGGGTGTAAGGTACACAGCATACACGGTATGCATTATATGGGTGGGAGTGTAATAAATAAGATCTATATGTACTGTATGGATAAAATGATGGCAGTGGAGGTAAAGTGTCCAAGTGACTCATGACATCATGATGTGTTGTACAGTCTAACTGCTGTTGGGATGAATGACCTGCGAAAGCGCTCCTTCCTGCAGCGAGGGTGTTTCAGTCTCTGACTGAAGGAGCTGCTCAGCGCACCCACGGTCTCATGCAGAGGGTGATGGGGGTTGTCCATGATGGATGTCAGCTTTGCTAACATCCTCCTCTCACCCACCACCATCAGAGGCTCTAGAGGACATCCCAGCACAGAGCTAGACCTCCGCACCAGTTTGTCAATCCTGCTCCTGTCCCTTTCAGTGCATCCACCCCCCACCCCCACCCCAGCAGGCCACTGCATAGAAAAGGGCAGATGCTACCACTGAGTCATAGAAAGTCTTTAACAGAGTCCCGCAGACACCGAAGGACCTCAGTCTCCTCAGTAGGTGGAGTAGACTCTGGCCCTTCTTATACAGGACGTCTGTGTTTGTAGACCAGTCCAGCTTGTAAAAAGATAAAAGTGTGAAGTCTCATCTTAAAAGTAGAGGATGTCTGTCTCCAGACTCCAGACTGGGAGCTGGCTCCACAGGAGAGGGATCTGATAGTTGAAAGCTCTGTCTCCCATTCTACATTTAAAACTCTAAATCCAGTAGCTCTATTATACTATGTGGAACAATTTTGTGGCTTTTTGGGTGCACTTGTCCTCTCAGTCGGAAAGGGTCACTGAAAATCAATGCAAAGTTGTACTAAGTAAGCATATCTATCCTAATCACAGGGGTCTCTTCCAAGATTATAATGACCCCATTCATGGGGTCATTGTAATCTGGCTGCCCAGATGTCAACAAACTAAATGTGGGGTAAAGACTGTATGTGCAGGACTAATGCTGAGAGGTGATTTGACATTTTTATATACCTTACTTAAAAATGAACACACAGAAAGTATGGAGGTAAAAGGTTTGACAATGGTAAGATAAGATATACTTTATCTATCCCAAAAGTTGGGAAGTTCCTGTGTTACAGCATCCAGAACATGAAAACAACGTACAACAAAACAGCTTAAATAAAGTAGACTAGCTCAATAATGTAAAATTGCACAAAGAAGGAGCAAAATTAAATGTGTAGGTAGGAGAAGGAAAAATGTCATCTATCTGTCCTTGTAGAAAATTATGCATGAGGGACAGGTAAACTGTACTTTTGCATCCTTTATTTAAATGCAATTTTACCATCTTCTTTTAAGCATAAATAGAAGCTTATCTGTTTTTATGCCATATACAATAGTTTTTGTACACCTGCATTTTGCCTTTTACAACCCCCCAAAATGCTAAAACTGTTAGCTTATTCCAGCTGCTCTGTCTGATAGAGATCTTCTGTGAAGATGTATCTCATAAATCAATGAATACACAATTCTTATCTGTTTACTTGAATTGTTTGGGTATGAAAGTGACCTGCATAATCACCATATCTCAATCTGATTAAAACACCTACGAAAGGAGACTTTGAAACAATGAGTTAGACAGGAGGCCCAACACCTTATAAAGACATTGTTTTAAATAAACATTCGATGATGATGATTATCACGTTTTCATCTATTTATTTGTACTTAATTTATTAGTCTCTTTGATCCATGTTTCCAGTTATAAAAGTGTTTTTACTTTGAATACGCTATGTAAAAAGGGAGGGGGTAATCAGCTTAAGTGACACCTTTTTACTCAGAGGATGCTGTGCACTTTATTAAAAAGTGTATTTCACAGCTTTTGGTTATAAATAAATTGTAGAAGATAAATGATATAAAAATTATAACAAATGCACCATAACAAGTTTAAATCTGTCAACACACACACGGACGAGGTGGTGTGTAATTCCTCAAAAAGAATAAAGCTGCTTTACTTAAACATCATTTAAAACAAAAAAATCTACAAAATAAATGTGAAAATAAAACATGCATATGATGGTTATTTGACTGTATTAAAAAATGTGAAGAAATGCAGAATACACATCACTCATACATGTAGGATGGAAAAGACACATGCAGAGCAGCACGGCCACTTGCCCCTCCTTTTTAATTGCACCTTAGTCGCTATAATTCACAACACATCTCGACACACACACAGGACCTTTGGGGCAGCCATGTTACTAAGAGGTTGACGAGATGGGGCTACTGAGGTGGCCCCACTCAGATCCTCATTACTGTCTGTCCCCAAATTTTATTTGCACTTTAGACATTGAGGTTTTTGGGGGGGGAGCAGTGTGGGTGAGCACTGACTACATGCAGTTGGTGCTTGGGCACAACTGTCCCCCTCAATTTTAACTGCACCCTATACACTTTTCATTTCATTCACAAACATAAACACATACACTTACAGGTTGGGGAGGGGTGGAGGGGTCATCTCACATCCCGACTTCTTACACCTCGCCCGGGGTGGGGTTTGGGTGGTTCCCCAGGGACCAGACTGGTGGCGTATCGGGGTCACTGCTGGCCCTGGAAGGGTTACCATTCCCCCCATGTTCAGAGGTGGGTAGCTATGGATGAATGTGTGTCTTTGTGTATTTGTCATAGTCTTCGTGAGCATGTGTGGGTGAGTGAATGAGTATATGTAGTATCTATGTTTATATTTGTGTGGATGAGTATGTGCATGTATATGTATAAGTGTACGTGGGTGCTTGCGGGCATGTATGAGTGCTTGTTTGGCTGGACCTGGGTCTGGGCATTGTGTCTTGCCTCCTGGCCGCTCCTCGCTGGTCGCCGCTTCCCCTACCCCCCGGGGTGTGGGTGCCTTGGGGTTGTAGGGTGGGGCTGGATGTTCTGACGTGGGAGTTGACCTGCTCCCCTGGGGGTTGTGGCACGGGGCTGCGTTGGCTTCTTTAGCGTGGGGGGGGGGGCTCTGTGGGGGTTGGGTGGTCCTTTGGTGCCCGGTGCTCTGGAGCCCTGCCATCGGCCTGTATGGGGGGCTTGCTGCTGGAGGGGGGGCTGGCTTCTCATCGCCTCGGGTTCCCTGGGGCCCTTGCTCCTCGGCTGGAGGGGGCTCCGTCTAAGGCCTCCCTCTCCCGTCTGCTGGGGTGGGGGTGCGGTTGTCTTTGGAATGAGTGGCGGCGGGTGTTCATAGGTCGTAGTGGGCTGCTGGTGGCCTGGGCTTCCTGGGGCTTTCGTGCCCGCCTCTAGCTTCTGGTGGGCGGAGCTATGTCATTCTGCCCTCATTGGTAAGTACATTTCATGACAGAAAATGCTCTTGTAATCACAACACAAAATGGTTGGTTTGTGTAACCATGCTTCTGCTTCTTTTCTTTTCTTTTTTAAATTTAATTTAACTTTATTTATTTTTTGTATTGCCCACACAATCTTAACTTTGCAAATTTTGACAGCATCTTTCATGTTTTATAAAGTGATGAGTTATTTGGTTTACTCACTGGTGCTATTTTATTTTTTTTAATTTTTTTCTTCTTCTCTTTTCCCCTCTTTCTTTCTCCCCTTTTCTTTCCTAAGCCTGTCAGGTCTGATTTTGTAGATGTTAAATCGAACTCAGTGTCACAATATGTTAAAATTAACACCAATAAAATAAAGGAGACACACTAACAAGAGGAGCCTATAGAGAACATATAAAGCTCATCTTGAATAGTAAATATGCTTGGCATAATAATGCATTCAGATCACTGTTCTGTTTGCAAGATCTGCCGGACATGACAGGCTTAAAAAAAAAAAAAAAAAAAAGTGAAGAAAAAAAAACATTTAAAAAGACATCAATAATTAATGCTTAGGAGTTCTGGTTTAAACACCCCACAGGCTGTAATTTTACACTCATACTTGGGTTTTTCATTGCAAGTTGGAGCTTCTTCCAATCTCCTCAGGACATCAGCACCCTCAACAACTTGACTGCAAAAGAGAAAAAAAGGGATTCAACTTTATTTCTGAAAACCATGTGAGAGTTGAGAGGGTAGATGACGTAGGAATTAAAAAGATATCTTTCTACTTAAGTCAAACACACAAACCCAAAGGCGACGTAGGTCTTGTCCATCCATGGCGTTGGCTGTAAGGTGATGTAGAACTGGGATCCATTGGTGTGGGCACCCTTATTAGCCATTCCCAGGGTGCCGCGCTTAGAGTGGGAAATGGCAAAACTCTCATCTAAAAGAGGGGAGACATGTGAGTTCAGGTGAATACAGAGAAAGCCCAAGTCAATCAATTTATCAATAAGTTGTGTTCTTGTACTTCTTTCAGCTGCTCCCTTTAGGGATCGCCTTAGTGAATTATCTATCTCCATCTCACTTTATCCTCAGCATCGTCCTCTGTCACACCCACCCTCTGTCACTCTCAACGAAAATCTTAATATCCTATACTTCGCCACCTTCAGCTCTGTCTCCTGTCTGTTAGTGCCTCTGTCTTCAAACCATACAGCATAGCAGGTCCAATAGTAAACTTATGTAGTATATTTTAACCATACCACTGTAGACCATACCTTCAAACATTGGTCCATAGATGGACTCGCCTCCATTTCCTTTCCTCTCTGGAGAAATATCTGCAAAATTCACAGGTATAAACACAGTCTCTAGACTACAATAGAGTAAAAATGTATATATTTATATTTTGATTGTTTACTCTTATTACATTTCATTTATGGACTGTGAAAAAAATAAAGAGCTTTGGAGATGTCATCATATCCATATTACTATATGCACATAAAACAGAAAAGTTTAAATCACTCAACTGTACTCCATTAAAACTAAACTGCCTAAATAATATATCAACATTTTCATGGCTCTGCCAGTGTTTGATGTATTAAAGATCATGAAATTTCCTGCACCTACATATATTTACATGTGATGTCACATCATTTATGCTTTTGGACATGTTTTGCATTTTTAATGAGTCATGTGAAAACTACATAGTGCATCTGTGTTGGCCTGCTCAGTACCTCCACCTTGCACCCAGCCATTGGGCACAATCCGATGAAACAGAGAGCCTTTGTAGCACAGTGGGAAGCCACCCTGGGACAGTCCTTCCTCTCCTGTGCACAGAGCCTCAAAGTTCTTGGATGTCTTTGGACAAACATCTGAGAAGAGCTGAGGAGAGAAAAGACAATGTGCTCTGATCCCATTTGTATTGATCAAATACTTTCTCACATGCCAGTCTAACGTTCAGTCTGACTGTCGTAAGGGATGTGTTAAAGTCGCCTATGCTTTATGTGTTAGAGCTGCCTCACCTCAAACAGTAACCTCCCCACAGCTTCTCCTGCTATCTCAATGTCCATGAAGACAAACTGATGCTGCAGTGAACGAACAGAAGTATGTTGAGGAGGTATAATGAGTACATGAAGTTTGACAACTAAGAAATCCAGGTATAGACAAACTATGGATAGGCCATGAACAAAAATGCTAATGTTTTTAGCTCAGTTACCGAAATATGATATACAATCCAATTCCCAAAAAAAGATGAAAGGTTGTGTAAAATATAAAGAAAAATAGAATCCAATGATTTGCAAATCTCATAAACTCATATTTTATGTAGTGAGAAACTGACCCAAATGCGTAATGCATCAGAGTTTCACTGATAACAGATATGAATAAAAGGAGCTGCACAGTACTGGCAGGGTAAACCGTGTAATCCAAACAGATGAAAGAACTAACTAAACTCAAGAGGCCTGAGGAAACAAACAGTGAAAAAGAAGGATGTAAGCTTAGAAAACTGCGAGGAACATGAGGATGCACAAAGAACACCGGACTATTTATACACCCTGGGGGCTGTTTTTTTCTTCAAACACAATGCTGGCATCACATATATTTTTCAAGTAACAATATCATTTTAATATTTGTTGTGTTCACTTTTTGATATTTTAATAGAATATAGGATATGAATATTTGTTTTCAAATCATTGCATTCAGGTTTTATTTAAGTTGTGCACTGCACCCCAAAATCTTTGGAGGGAGGGTTAAATTAATTGATCAGGTAATATTTAGACTGAGAGCTAGATGGATTGCAAATCTTTATATTCATTACCTTAAATAATCACGAGCAAAAGATAGTTAATAAACTATTATTTTTCTTTTTCTTTTTTTTTAAACTAATTAAATAACTAAATAATATATGGTGCTGAAAGATTTCCTCCTTGATTCCCTCTACAGAATGTAAATAAAATGTTTATGCATGCAGCACATTTTTTTTTACCTCTATTGAATATTTAAGCAACTGTATTTGTGCTGACTTGCCCCGGTTTCCTGGAGGTGTTCAGTGTAGTAGTCCTCAGCAAGAGCCACGTAGAAAGCTAGTGGCCGAGCAAAAGTGAACCCCCACTGTTTCTTGGCCCAGCTGGTGAGATCCTTTTCATCGCCGAGGAGACGGCCGTTCAGAAAGCACATCAGGCTGCTGGAGTACTGCCACACTTCACCACGCAGCTCCTTGAATCACAAGTTTGGAACAATGAACGTGCTGTGATTCATCGTTTCAGAATAGCCGTATCGTCATAAATCACAGCAATATTTCACTGTGTAGGTTTAGAGCATCAAGAACCCTCAGAAACCTGCTGCCGTCCACACATTCACCTCCACTATTTATAACAAGATCACTCATTTTAGATGATGCTGTGGAGCAATGGCTAAATGTTTGTATTTCAAAGGAAGGACTGCAGTTTATATTCCACTACATTTACAAATAACTTTCCACATTAACTAATATAAAGAAATGCAACATTTGTCTACACAGTCTATTTCTATACTGCAGTAATTGGGTGGAGCAGACCATTAGGACACCAGGGGACACCTCCTCCCTCTCTATAAATCCCCATACTTCCTCAGTCTGTAAAAGGGTACAACGGCTCTATGAATATGGAGCTCAAGTTAACACAGAATGATGGATGCTTAAAATATTTGAATGACTGACATCTGACCTGCTGTCCCTGCAGAAACTAGTTTTGCAGGGACAGTTAGACAGCTTCAACAACTCAACTTGAGCTGTCCCTTGACTCAATTACTTGAGTAATTTTTTTTCCTAGCAAATATGAGATGGTCATGTTGGAGGCATTTGATATACTAACATGGAATTACTCTTTAATTTTTTTTATATTCTGGAAATGTTTAGTTTTAGTTTAGCTTTTATTAGTTTCAGTGTTTGGTTTAGTCTGTTATAAATTATTTTTAAATAGGGAGAGTATTTATCCAAGGGGAAAATTTAATAAGTTCAGAATAGCTCTTAGGAAACAAACACTTTGTCACCTAACCATAATATTCTTTACAGCAGTCTAAAACAGGTGAATTGTTTCACAGATATGAAACCTTGAACGTGGAAAACAAAAACATTTTTATCTAAATTCAGTGTGATATTCCTCAAGTATGACATCATGGAACAAATTCACATAAACTTTATTAAAATATATTATATCCAAATATTGTGATGGTGTTCTCTCTCATTTTCCCAATATAAATGTTTGAAATCTTGTACTAATACTGAAATAATGTATGGCAGCCAAAGATATTTACCCTAAAAAATCTGGAGGACCTAACTCAAATATAATACTGTGCAAAAGTCTCAAGCCACCTCGTTTCCCTTCCTTGAGAATGGCTTCTTGACAGTGACCCTTCCACTGAGACCATTTCTGATGAGGCTTCAGCAAACAGTAGATGGATCAACCAAAGGCCCAGATGCATCTCTCAGGTCCTGTGCCAGGTCTTAGATGGATTTTATCCTATATCTTAAGGCCATGACTTTCACATATTGTTCATCTGTAGATAGATTTTCTTAGGCCTGTCACTTCTTTTCTCCTCCACTTGTTCGGCTTCCTCTGATCTTTTCAGGACACACTGCACACCATGCTGAGTTATGCTAAGTTTTCAGCTAACTGTCATGGTCCCAGGATTTTTTTATTTTTTTTTGCTTTTGTGTAGTTCTTGGATTTTGTGATTATTTGGAGATTTTTGTTAGTTATTTCCATACTTTTAGTTTTTATTATTATTGCCTGGGTGACCTTTGTTTGTCTGTTTTCATAATTTTTCTGGGAGGGGGTTCTTGGAGTTTAGTTTTTAAGTTAATTTCTGGGCCTTCTCCCAAAGTTTCCATCAGAGTAAAGTTGCTGTGTATGTGTGTGTGTCTGGCCTCCTGTTTGATTTTGGTAATAGTTGCCTCCTGTGTTTTATGTCTGGCTCTGCTTCCCTCCCCTGTCTGGTTGTCTATTCTGATCACCTGTGTTTCATTACCCAGTTGTTTCCACTTCCCCTGATTGCCCTCTGTGTCTGTATTTGTGATATACGGCTTCAGTCTTCCTTTTGTCCTTGTTGCCTTCCTCTGTGTGTTCCCTGTCAGTTGGATTCTGTTTAGCTTTATATTTTTGGATCGTTTTCAAACCACTTTTAAATTAAGACCTTCAGAAAGCCTGGACAACTATTGCTCAAGACCTGCTTCTTCTTTTTTCAGCTGCTCCCTTTATGGGTTGCCACAGTGGATCATCCGCCTCCAGCTCACACTATTCCTAGCATCCTCCTCTGTCACACTAACCCTGTGCAGGTCTTCCATCACTACATACATGAATCTTCTGTGAGGTCTTTGTCTTTTACCTCCTGCCTGGCAGCCTCTATATTCAGCATCCTTTTGCCAGTATGTCCACTATCCCTTCTCAACATCCAACCATCTCAGCCTTGCCTCTCTAATTGTATCTCCAAACTGCTCAACCTGGGCTGTCCTAATATACTCATTTCTAATCCTGTCTATTCTGGTCACTCCAACTAAAATCTGAGCATCTTCAGCTCCGCCACCTCCAGCTCTGTCTTCTGCCTTTGTGTCAGTGCTACTGTCTCCAAACCATACATCACAGCAGGTCTCACTTTCATCTTATAAACCTTCCCTTTTACTCTTGCTGTTATCCTTCTGTCACAAATCAAACTATTGCTCAAGACAACTAAAAAAATTACAAGAAGGTCTGGCTTCTTTGAAGCAAAATAGAAATGATGGGTGGCTCAAGACACTTAGATACACACAGATAATGGATGTCCCCTAAAACAAGTAAATAAAATAAAAAATAAAATAAAATCACCCATACGTTCCTCCTTTAAAGTTTTTCTTTTGGTGTTTAAAAATATGACTGTGAGGTTCTGAAATTTTTATGTAGTTCCTATTAAGAAAAAAGTTTATATATATATATATATATATATGTATATATATATATGTATATATATATATATATATATATATATATATAAATTTTCCTAGCAAATATGAGATGGTCATGTGGGAGGCATTTGATGGACTAACATGGAATTACTCTTTAATTTAGCTTTTATCGTCTGGAAATGCTTAGTTTTAGTTTAGCTTTTATTAGTTTCAGTGTTTGGTTTAGTCTGTTATAAATCATTTTTAAATAGGGAGAGTATTTATCCAAGGGGAAAATTTAATAAGTTCAGAATAGCTCTTATAAAGCAAACACTTTGTCACCTACCCTCTTCTTGTTGCACAGATACGTGTCCCACTCAAATTCAAACAGTGGCCTAATTTCTGGATACCAGAAACGCCTCAGGAAACTGCCGTATCAGTCCCTGTGTGCACAGGCAGAGTGGACAGGTAAGGGTAAAAGGTCAAGAGGTGAGCGGCAAATAAAACAGAACTATATTAATTTACCTCGGCGATACTTTTGGCAACATGGAAACTGCAGTCTTTAATCAGACCCACAATTTTAATGAGTATTCTTGAGTCCCATGGGTGACAAGAGAGATCGAAAACAGCATCACAACTCAAACGGAGTCTCGTATCCATAGTAACGAGGATTTGAAGGCGCATTAATGTGACGTCACGTTTAAACTTTCGGGTTTCGTCCGACTCTGTGAGGATCGTTTCTTTGCTTGCCACTTTGTCTTTTATAATTTGTTTATTGAAAGTGAAATTGCTCTGTTGGATGCCTATAGACCTCGAATACATGCATACCTCCCATTTCCTTTGTTTTCAACGCAGAGTCAATTAACGCAGAAATAAGGCAGCGTAGCGCGGAGACCTTTAACAAAATGGGACGCGGCCCGACGGCGCCACTGTTTGAAAATCTTGACTTGCTAAGCTGTTTTTGTTGTTGTAGCATTGGCGTTTTTACACATTTTATTTCGTGTTTAATCAGTTAAAATCCACTTAGGTGTAAATATGGGTGTACAGGATTTGTGGTCTGTCGTGGAGCCGGTTCGTGAGTCGGTGCCGCTGTACAGTTTGGGCGGAAAGACGCTGGCAGTCGACCTGAGTTTATGGGTGTGCGAGGCCCAGCACGTCCAAGCGATGATGGGGAGAGTCACCAAGCCCCATCTGAGGTAATATCCCCATAATCCGCTCCTCTTTATGTTGGCTCTAGGTGAGCTGATATGTAAAAGCTTTTCTTCCTGTACGCTGTGTCCAGGAATTTATTTTCAGGGTGTCGTCCCTCACACTGATGGGGGTGAAGCTCGTCTTTGTCATGGAAGGAGAAGCTCCAAAAATTAAAGCAGAAACAATGAGCAAGAGGACAGAAACAAGATATGGAGGCTTCAAAAAGAGCTCTGCCCTAAAGTCTGCAGCAGGCACCAGCAGGGGGCGCTTTAAGAGCTGTGCTCAGAGAGGTAGGTCTGCTCTCTCCTGCTCATAAGAAAACGTGTGAGGTTACCCCAGCACACTTTTCAATCTGTCTCTAAAATTATATCTTTTTTTTTAATTAGGGAAAAATGGAAAATTTAGAGGAAAAATATGTCAAATGTTCTAGAAAGAAACTGTCAAATTTAGAGGGGAAAAACAGATAAATTAATAAGAAAGAAACTGGCAAAAATTGAAGAGACAAACTGACAACTTTACAACAGAAATTTGTCAGATTTATAAGGAAAAAAACCCGGCAAATTTACAAGGGAAAAACATGTCCAGTCTAGGGCTAAATTTAAGAGAAAAATTGCTGATGAGAGAAAATCTGGCACGTTTACTACTTTTACATTTACTAGGAAAAAAAACTACAAGGAAAATGACAAGTTTGCAAAATTTAGAAAATATTTGAGAAAGAAATTGTCAAATGTAGAGGGGGGAAAATTTAGATTTACAAAAAAAAGTTGATGAGAAAGAAACTGTCAAAATTAGAGAAAAGGTGCCAAATTTACAGTGAAAAATAGCAAATTTATGACAGTTTCTTTCTTTTTTTTAAATCAAGGAGCAATATTGTTTTACTTTTCACAGTTAAGTTGTAAAGAAAGTTCACATATTTGAACTTCTGGGATCAATAACTCATAAGAAACTTTATCAGAACACCAAGAACACCTCTTTCCAGTCTTATCTTTAAGATTCAGCTGATTTTCATTAAAATGAGTAGTCCTCTGATTTGGACTAGCAACCTTGGTCTCGATGTGCAGCTGGCTGCAAGAGGAGTGTTACCTTCAGTGGCCCTAACAGCTCTTTGCACTCTCCTCTCTGTAGTGCGCAGGAGATGTTGGACTACCTGGGTGTGCCGTGGGTCACAGCTGCTGGAGAGGCTGAGGCTCTGTGTGCTTACCTGGACTCACAGGGCCTGGTGGATGGCTGCATCACTAATGATGGAGATGCTTTCTTGTATGGAGCCCGAACTGTGTACAGGAACTTCAATATGAGCAGTAAAGTATGTCTGTGGATGTTAATCTTTGGAGTAACAAGATGTGGCTACATGTGTTTGTTTTGTCACATTGCTGACTTTGTGTGGTTAATAAATAAATGACAGGTAAATCCAAATCCTGCAGCCTTGAAGCTATCACTCACTGGCCTGCCTGTTTTCTATCCCGCAGGACCCTCAGGTGGACTGTTACCAGACTTCTCGAGTGCAAACAGAATTAAATCTGTCCAGAGAGAATCTCGTCGGTCTGGCCATTCTCCTTGGTTGTGATTATATTCCCAAGGTAGGGAACCTTAATCTGAAATCAAAAGGAAAATCTCTAGAATGAATACTTTATGCTGACTACATATTTTCCTGTTTACATAAGGGCATACCAGGTGTGGGCAAAGAGCAGGCCCTGAGGCTTATTCAGATGCTGAAAGGACAAACACTCATACAGAGGTAGAAAACACAAACACTCACTGCACACATGATGATTTTCTTGGCCTTTTTTTTAAAATGCAGCTAAGCAGTTTCCCTCTCCCCACACACTGTGTTAAAGGTTGTGTTTGTGTGCTTTCTGATAACCACAGGTTCATCCAGTGGAAGAAAGAGACCACAGAAGTGTCTGAAGGAGGTGTAAAGAAGGTTCCTCACTGCAACTTGTGTCGACATCCTGGTGAGTGGTGCCCTACTTTGAACTCTGACCCCAGCTCCTGATCCTGTGGCTAATTTAAAGCTATTCAAACTATCATGTCAAAACATGCACATACGTGAGATTGACTCTTATCCTCTTGTTATCAGGCTCAGCGAAGACTCATGAGTCCCGTGGATGTGTGCTCTGCGGCAGTAAGCGCTTCTGTCAACCTCAGCACTTTGATTACCAGTGTCCGTGTGACTGGCACCGCTACGAACAGACCCGCCAGGCCTTGTCTTTAGAGGCAAACATCAGGAGGTGAATTAACAACAGCTTAATTTCATCACATAAATGCATAAAGGTGAAAATCAAAACGGGAATGGCATGAGAAGTGCAAGTCAACATATGAAAAGGAAGTTAAGCAGCAAAGTGTTTCAGTCATCATGTTAAGTCAGTTTCATAAAGTGATATAACAAATTATCCTAATAGATGATTGTAAGAAGATAAATTGGTACCATTTTTGCAGAGTAATGCTAAGGCAAATGTTATAAATAATATAAATATTTTGTCTTCAGTGATTAGAGACTAAATACTTGTGGAAAATTAAAGGCAATTCAGAATGCCAAAAAAGGCTGTAGAACCCCATTTTCCACCATTTAATAACTATTCAGTCTAAACAGACAGACGTTCTTTTTTGCAGGAAAACGCGTGCAAATCAGCGCTTCCCTTTTACGGAGGTACAGTTTGATTTTTTTTTTCTTTTTTTTTTTTAAATTAATAACTGTAAGGATACTCATTTAGTCATTTTTAATATTTAAACCGTGTCTTGCAGATCATTTGTGAGTTTCTGGTTTCCAAAGATAAGCCTGTGTCGCATTTCAAGAGGAGGAAGCCGAATATGCTCCTGATGCAGGTGATGAGTTTGTAAATTATTAAGTGTGAGGTCATCTGTTCAGCGGGCTGCATGGGAACATTTGTGTTCTGTTTCTCTAGAATTTTGCCTATGACAAGATGGAGTGGCCGAGGCACTACACCAGCGAAAAGGTGTTAGTCTTGATGACCTATGCCGAGCTGATGAACAGAAAATGTGGAACAGACATGTCCTCCCAAACTGAGCCCATCCGGTAGTCTTACAGTTTTCAGTGGGCACATAAGTTATCACTTTGATGGTATTGGTATTATAAAGGCTTTAAATTATTAATGTACAACCTTTTTTTTTTTCCCCTCCCCCGCAAAAGAATATTTAAACCAAGAGTAAGGAATGGCGTTGCTTGCTTTGAAGTCATCTGGAGAACACCAGGTCAGTTTAAATCTAATGATGAAAAAAAAAGCATTGTTCACATAAGTGATAGTAAAGACTCCAAACCTGATTCAAGTGACAGGACTACTGTGTTTAGTGGAGGTTGGGGTGCAGGGTGCTCGTCACCGAGATGTCTGTTAGTGACTGGCTGTGAGGTGGGGTTCAGAGGTGATAGATCAGTCGCAACAGACACTAGGTGCCAAAGCGGCTTCCTCCCTGAGCTGGCAAATCTGTCATATTAAAGCCCCTTTAACTAACAAGCCCGTCTGATGTGAGTGGCCTGAGAAAGTCTCAGTCAGTTAACTGAGATTGCTCTATATGAGAGGAACACCAGTGAATAAATATTCAGAAAAAAATATTTTAAAAATTATACATATAGTAAATAAAGCTGGATCTAATCTGGTTGTTGGTTTCTGCAGAACATTTTGTGTTTCCTGAGGATCGGCCTGCAGAGGAACAGCATGAGGTGAGGACGGTGGAGGAGGAGTCTCTGTTTTGTTTGGCATACCCAGAGCTGGTAGAGACGCACCTCAGAGACAAAGCTCTGGCTGAAGAAAGCAAGACCAAGAGTAAGACAGTGATTCATGATATTCACTTTAAACTAGCCCACATAAATAGAATAAAATATTACTTTAAATATAGCTTAAAAATATTTTTTTTAAACAAAAGTTTCCTCACAGTTTGAGAAGCTCTGTGCTGATGAGGCCATCCTGATCAAAGGCTCTTGCAACTATAGCTTGTTTTTTCAAGACTGTTTATCAAAGAAGCTGTGGTAAATGAAAATGTAGAGTTTGACAGCTCGGCTGGTTCACGCCAGAGCCTTTGATTCAGTTGGGATGTGCCTGTCTCATAGGCTCTGCTTTCACTTTATGCAGACTGAACATTGCACACACACACAAATCATCACTGCTGTGTAGATTTAATTCATAATTTACAGGAAAACTTCAGATGATCTTTTTCTGACAACCTGTCTCCTCTACAGAAAAGAAGCCAAAAAGTAAAAAGGAGAAGCCGTCTGATGGTTTATCAGACCTCTTGGCTCAGATGACCCTTCAGAGTTCCTCTTCATCAAATGCTACTGCTCAACAGCCAAAGCTGCTCCCTATGTTTGTAAGCACAGATGAATCAGAAGTAGTGATTTTGGACACACCAGTGAGCCATACACAGAGTGAAAGTGGAAAAGATGATGGCTCCAGCATGAAAGATTGCCCCAACACTCCTCTGTCTCCTGCTGACTCAGAGGCTGTTGCCTCACCTTCTGTCTCTGCCGTAATTGAAGCGCTACACCTGAGTGATATTGACTGGGATGCGTTGTCCTTCACATCTTCTCCATCTCAACAAGCAGCTACAAGCCACTCCACCGGGCCCAAGCTAAATAAAACCACAGAGATTGAAACAGAGCAGAAAAACTCAAGTGATGTCAAATCAGCAGACTCCAGATCTGCTCCAGAGCTCTGTTACTGCGAGTGTCCTCTAAGGGATCGGGTGCTCATGAGGAATACAGCCAAAACTGTGAATCAGGTATGCAGTGATGCAGTCAAGTCAAAACCCAGTGGACACATTTCCAGAGAGTGTAGCAGTGATTTGTCAGGGAAAGAATCTGCTGTCAAGAAAAATGAAGCATTTGCAGAAAAAAGCCAATGTGTAGAAAATGCACTACAGACAGAAAAGCCTGCAGCACGAGCTCAAAGTAAAATAACAGAAACATTTAACAACTCCAAAAAGGTGCCTCACAAATACAAATTTGTCAGGACAGGTATTCAATCATTGGCCATCCCACAACAGAGGTGTCACCCTGACCCAGGTCCAAGTGACAGGAAGGACAAGAGCATACCGCAGACCATCAAAAAGAGTGTGTGTGTGAACGTGTGTTCATCCAGCGAAGACAGTGACGTGGAGAACCAGAAGTCTGGACCTCAAAGACTGACAAAAACCAAGCCTTTACACAAACTCAAAGGCAGCTTTGTTTCAAACTTCCCGCTGAAACCAGTTTATTCACATGCAGTGACCAAACCAACAGCAAAAACTGCTCGGAGCCTTCATTTACCAAGACAAAAGCCTCAGAGCCAAAGCGAACATTTTGAAAACAGCAGCACACCTGGATCAACTAAAAACAACTGCCAGGATACCCCAGCAGCTAACGTGGATGGTGATGGGTTCCTTCCCATTCCAGCATCACCTGTCACTGTGTTGGACTGTGACGACTCAGTGATTTGTAGCGAGAGTCCACTGCCGCTGGCAGAGAGACTGAGGCTGAAATTTCAGAAGTAATCAGCATGGTTACACGATGCATGGCAAAAACATGTAAGCTGCTGTTTTAACCCTGAACATTTCGTCTTGGCTTTGCAAATGCGCATAACCTTTTAACAGCAACACTTTTCAAGCTAATAGGCCACATTTTTTTTTTATGGAAGCTTGTTGTTTCCACCACTGAAAAAATCTTTTTGCCATACATAATTTGAAATTAACTCAAAATTTGAACTTAATAACTCAAAATTTCACTGCATTTTCTCAGTAACCCAAAATTCTGACTTAGAGGGAAAAAAAATTTCAGTGGCAGAAACAAGCTTCCATAAAAATGTGACCTATTGGCTTGAAAAATTACACTGTTGCAGTTCTGCAGTAAAAAGGCACTCAGCAGAATCTGACTCATGTATGGAGGCTTGTTTCTGCCACTGAAAAAAAAAAAAGTAAACTTTTTTTTTTTTGCCAACTATAGGTCATCATTTCTGGTTGCTATCTCAAAATTTCAGCTTACTAACTCAAGAAAACAACCCCAAATTGAGAAAATAATGTGATTTTCACATTATTTCACCATCCATAAATCTCAACTTGCATTTGCAAATATTTATATTTTTTTTTAGTGGTGGAAACAAGCATCCATACATACATTTTTTTTAATGATTCCAGCATCTTAATTATGAAAAATTTTGCTTTTTGCTGTTTCAAAATCATAATGATCATAATATCTTTGGGATACTGACATTTTCAATCTTTTAAATCAAGAAAAGTGAATAGATTTGCCATAATGTTACAGTGACTGTGAATGAAGCTTTCTGTAAAACAGAGAACACTGTGCACAAATAAAGTTTTAAATATTTAATACTAATCATGAATGAGATTCAGTTTTAATACACCAGAAAGAGGTGGTGGATTAGCAGAGGTTAAGTGTTTAAAACCTACTGATGGCACCACATGGCCTCATTTCCCCCCCCCCACCGCTGTTTGACAGCTACAGGGAGGAGACTGTGCAGCTGACAGGAGGCACAGAGGAGGCTGAGCCAGTGGCTTTTTACAGCCCACTAGGGCTGTTCCCCTTGATCCTGAGTGAGGCCTCACACCTTTTCAGACATGAAAGGTCTGGCAGGAGCTTGGTGACAGCTGCATCCTCTACCCAAGTAACAACTTTGGCCCATAGCACTGGCTCTTTAATCTCTGTTTTGTTTTGTTTTTTAATTAGAATCAGAGCTTGGAGTCAAAGTACCAGTTTGTCAGGTTCAGTTGGTGTGGTAAAGTATGATTAGTGGGATTTGTACACAGTTAAAGTTGAAGTACATGAACAGAAACCATTAATAGTTTCCAGACAAGACAGGATAACAGTTTGGCTCTGCAAGGTTATATTTGTTACAAAGTTTATTCTGGTCTGTATTGTGTAACTTCCACTCTGAAGACACAAGCAGGCCTGCTTTGCCGGTGAGGTGTGAAGATCTCAGGTGAATCAGCATCCTACATTAGACAAATCACATCAAACTGATAATTGTCGTCAGGCAGACTTTAAAGAGTAATGCAATCTAATTATTTTTCTTTCTATCACATTATCCCTCTGTTTAGCCTTATTCACACCCCAGTGATAGACTAACGAACCGTGTCCTCTGGGAAGGTCGCGTTTTGACACTTACGAGTTTCTTTGAACTTTTTTTTTTTTTCTCCTTGTCGCCACAGCTGTGAACCTTTAAACCTCCGGAGATCAGCTTCTGCATAAAAACACTCTGGCCAAATGACTTTCACACAGCCTGTCAGCAGAAACCCTGAATGCCATCCTTGCTGCATGGTCGTCTGGATTTCTAACATGGACCTGGAGGTGGTTACCGCTAAAATATTGTCTGAGTGGAAGTGCCATGAGCGCGCCTTTGGAGAAAACCAAGAGTCACGTCTGCTCCACTCACCGGAGTCCCCGAGGGACTCCGTGTGCTCCTCACCAGAGATGTGCTACTCTAGTCAGCATAAGGAGATCAAGGAGTTCTCCTTTACCTTCACGGGGCGAGAAGGGACTCCTCCACTGGCGCAAAGGCAAAGCAAGCCAAAGATGTCCACCAAAAGACGCATGAAGGCCAGCGAGCGGGAGAAGATGCGAATGAGGAGCCTTGCAGAGGCTCTGCACCAGTTACGTGACTACCTGCCGCCGGACTACAGCAAGAGAGGCCAGCCCCTGACCAAGATACAGACGCTCAAATACACCATTGAATACATCAACAAGCTTTCAGACCTCCTGAACCGCACGTAAATGGACCACATCTGGACGTTTTGCTAAGTTTCTTTATCAGTTTCTTCTGCTACTCACCTTTATTGCGTGTGTGTGTGTTTTATACGCATGATGTAAATATTGTTTGTTACTTGGTAGCTGTTTTTGTATATGAGGCCTACCTTTGTTGAAATAATGAAGTCAGTGTTTGGGGTCTTAAAATGCAACTTTACAAACAAATCTCATATTTTAATGTTGAGAAAGTTTGGATAAGCCTTTCTCTTGTTTGTATATTTTAGAGTTTAAAAGAATGTGTGCTATTAGGTTTTGCTGTGTTGGGTACTGTAATAAGCCTTTTTTATGGTGTGTATACTGTTAAATCTTATGTATTCACCGACTGTTCAATCCTAATTACTTCTATAAACATACTTTTAGCCTTCTTCAATAAACCTGTTTAACGTGTTGAACGTGTGACCCATTTAATTAGTGAACCGTCTTCAAGGCTGAAGACAATTAGAAGCACATTAGCCGAGTCAACTAATCAAAATCCGAGAAAACTAATTTCAGGCTGAATGAAGGCACCAATGAGCCAATCACGTTTCACCATTCATTCCTGGTGGGCGTGAATTTGACGTCGAGTGTTTCTCACAAAGAAATCCCAACCTAGGATCTCTGTTTAAGCCGCCATTTCAAAGCCCAACGAAGGTACGAGAGCCGCAGGAAATTTTGTAATTTTTTAAAACATTTTTTCTAAATATTTTTTTAATTTTATTAGCGAGCAGGAAAACCGTATTATATTTTTGAATCTACCTCGCCTGCATCACCGATTGAAGTAAGTCATTCCTCCTTTACATTTGACCAAAGCGTTCCAAACCACAGGAACGCCCCTTTCTTGTAAGACTAACGGTTAGCTTGTTATTTAGGCTTATTCGATAAATAGTTTCAATTGGGAAAATGACTTTAAGCGTGTCCGTGAATTTTGTTTATATAATCTGTTTTTTTGTTTGTTTGTTTGTTTTAAATAGCAAAATAGTGTGATTCTGTCATGCCTGCGCTGGAAGTTCCAGGAATTAGATGGGGCCCTTCGTGGGTTTACTGTATATTTTAGCCAGCTGGGCTCGGCGTTTGCTGCAATTCACTGAAGGGTATTAAGAAGTGTTATTAGAGGCTTGAAGTGTATTTGTCGCACAGGTCCCCCTGTGTTGCTGCTCGCTTGATATTTAAGAGCTCACACAGCTTCAACCACCTCCCAGGATCAGGATAAAATAGTTTCCATGACGCTCGACATGCCCTTGGCTCTACGGGCTTAGTAACTTCAAAATATCAGTGTAAAAATGTATGTATGTTCGAGTGTCCTTCATGCCGTGGTCACAATATTCAAATTTTTAAGTTCAGTCAGGGACTCTGCTAAACAAAACTTCCCTCTAATCTAAACGACAAGCAGAGGAGCATGATGTGCCTATATGTTGGATTAAGTAGCTGTCATCCCTTATTATAAATGTGGATAGTAAACTAATGGAAATGTCTCTCATCAGATTTAGGTGTAGATTTTAATGGGCATTTACCCTCTAACCTAAAACAGTTAACATTTAAAAAAAACTCTGCATTTAAAAAACACACACACAGGCAAGGTTCTTGCATTAAAAATACTAAATAAAAACTAAAAGTAGGTGTGAAAAAGCACTTTGGTTAACTGAAGGGATAGTAACTAGACTTTTAGGAAATAAGATGAAAATGAACTGGTAAAATTTTATGTTTTTGTGTGTAGTATATAAAACGGCCTAAAATAAAATACAGGTAAACAGGAAATGACCTTAGTGTTGGTCTTTGTCAACGTGGTTAAGTTTGTCCATCCAACAAGAATCAGGAGTTTTTGGTGCAAATGTTTCTACATAGCAAGAAGTGTCGTCTATTCTGATCTTCTGACATTCCCCCACCATGCTGTTATCATCAAAGCCTAAAACTCATTGAAATCTATACAAATGAATTAAATGATTTAATTTTCAACAGAGAGATGCCATATAAGCATTTAATTGGGTTACATCCCTTAATAAATAGCAAAACATTGTCCTGATATCAGACAAACTTGCCTGTTACACTCAGACTCACATCTGGAACTATGCAAACCAAAGAGAGGACAGAAGAGAGAATTGTGCCTATAGTTGTGCTGATTCAGTATTATGAGGAATGTTGAGAATAATCTTTTGAAAGTGAAACAGAATTCCAGAAACCCTCACTGCATTATACTTTATACATTGAGGTGTCTCATTGTTCCGAGTTTTTGTTTTACAGAAATAAAGGGATTAAAGGCATTTCCGCTGTAATTTATGCAGACAAAATACAAATTGGTGCGCACACAAAATCACCAGAATGCAAAAAAATTAAGTGTCTTATGCTCAAGTGAAATCTTTGCCCATGCCTCTCATTATATCAGAATACAATGCAACAACGTTACAAACTGCAGTTTCCAGCATTACATAACAAATGCTTAAAAAAAAAAAGGAAAAAAATACAGCTTCATTATGTATGACTAAATGCATGAAAAAGTGAAATAGTCCAATAACTCAATTTGCAGTGTTTAAATAATGCATCTGTATGTGTGAGGAAAGAATATGTTTGAACATGGCTCTTTTATTAATGACTGTATACAGTGGCTATATTTTTGTTTTGTACACTGCTCAAAAAAAATAAAGGGAACACTTAAACAACACAATATAACTCCAAGTAAATCAAACTTCTGTGAAATCAAACTGTCCACTTAGGAAGCAACACTGATTGACAATCAATTTCACATGCTGTTGTGCAAATGGAATAGACAACAGGTGGAAATTATTGGCAATTAACAAGACACACTCAATAAAGGAGTGGTTCTGCAGGTGGGGACCACAGACCACTTCTCAGTACCTATGCTTTCTGGCTGATGTTTTGGTCACTTTTGAATGTTGGTGGTGCTTTCACACTCGTGGTAGCATGAGACGGACTCTACAACCCACACAAGTGGCTCAGGTAGTGCAGCTCATTCAGGACGGCACAG